>CAXDIG010000170.1:0-92702 GCA_963989225.1 Dromius quadrimaculatus
CTGCAGTTATATGAAGTTTGAGATGAGTCAAAATTACCACATTCTGAGCAGTTTCAAAGTATCGCCAATCACATAAATCTATCCAATACATCATAATACGCATGAATCCGTCCACTAATGCACAAAATTTTGCGTTTCCAGCGAGTCATTAGCGTATTTTCTGGGTCTCGTTGAAAAATTTTTGACTCTGTAAATCTGCTCAGAAGCTAGATTTTGCTTCAAAAGTGCGTTATATGGCAGAATCTAGCACCAAATACATCATATTTCGTGTTTTCAGAGTGCTATTTGCAGTTTTACAAACTTTGGAATAAGTCGAAATCTCGCTTTTCCGCGCAGATTTTTATGACCAAAAAGTTCATATTCCCATTTAGGACCTCATAATATGTATGAATCTATCGACTAGAACATCATATTTCGTGTTTTCAGAGCGCTATCTGCAGTTATATGAAGTTTGAAATAAGTTAAAATTACCACATTCTTAGCAGTTTCAAAGTATAGCAAATCACATGAATCGATCCAATACAACATGATACGCATGAATTCGTCCTCAAATGCACAAAATTTTGCGTTTCCAGCAAGTTATCAGCTTTTCCCTGAGTCTCGTTGAGAAATTTTTGACTCCGTAAATCTGCTCGGAAGCAAGATTTTGCTTCAAAAGTGCGTTATATGGCAGAATCTAGCACCAAATACATCATATTTCGTGTTTTCAGAGTGCAATTTGCAGTTTTACAAACTGTGGAATAAGTCGAAGTCACGCTTTTCCACGCAGATTTTCACAATCAAAAAGTTCATATTCCTATTCAGGACCTCATATTATGTATGAATCTATCGACAAAAACATCATATTACGTGTTTTCAGAGCGCTATCTGCAGTTATATGAAGTTTGAAATAAGTCAAAATTACCACATTCTGAGCAGTTTCAAAGTATCGCAAATCACATAAATCTATCCAATACAAAATAATACGCATGAATCGGCCTCAAATGCACAAAATTTTGCGCTTCCAGCGAGTTATCAGCGTGTTTTCTGAGTGTCGTTGAGAAATTTTTGACTCTGTAAATCTGCTAAGAAGTAAGATTTTGCTCCAAAAGTGCGTTATATGGCAGAATCTAGCACCCAATACATCATATTTCGTGTTTTCAGAGTGCTATTCGCAGTTTCACAAACTCTGGAATAAGTCGAAGTCACGCATTTGCGCGCAGATTTCCACAATCAAAAAGTTCATATTCCCATTCAGGACCTCATAATATGTATGAATCTATCGACAAAAACATCATATTTCGTGTTTTCAGAACGCTATCTGCAGTTATATGAAGTTTGAAATAAGTCAAAATTACCACATTCTAAGCAGTTTCAAAGTATCGCAAATCACATAAATCAATCCAATACAACATAATACGCATGAATCCGTCCTCAAATGCACAGAATTTTGCGTTTCCAGCGAGTTATCAGCGTGTTTTCTGAGTGTCATTGAGAAATTTCTAACTCTGTGCATCTGCTCAGACGCAAGATTTTGCTTCAAATGTGTGTTATATGGCAGAATCTAGCACCAAATACATCATATTTCGTGTTCTCGGAGTGCTATTTGCAGTTTCACAAACTTTGGAATAAGTCGAAAAAACGCTTTTCCGCGCAGATTTTCAATATCAGAAAGTCCATATTCCAATTCAGGACCTCATAATATGTATGAATCTATCGACAAAAACATCATATTTCGTGTTTTCAGAGCGCTATCTGCAGTTATATGAAGTTTGAAATAAGTCAAAATTACCACATTCTGATCAGTTTCAAAGTATCGCAAATCACATAAATCTATCCAATACAATATAATACGCATGAATCCGTCCTCAAATGCACAAATTTTTGCGTTTCCAGCGAGTAATCAGCATCTTTTCTGTGTCTCGTTGAGAAATTTTTGACTCTGTAAATCTGCTCAGATGCAAGATTTTGCTTCAAAAGTGCGTTATATGGCAGAATCTAGCACCAAATACATCATATTTCGTGTTTTCAGAGTGCTATTTGCAGTTTTACAAACTTTGGAATAAGTCGAAATCACGCTTTTCCGCGCAGATTTTTACAATCAAAAAGTTCATATTCCTATTCAGGACCTCATAATATGTATGAATCTATCGACAAAAATATCATATTTCGTGTTCTCAGAATGCTATCTGCAGTTATATGAAGTTTGAAATAAGTCAAAATTACCACATTCTGAGCAGTTTCAAAGTATCGCAAATCACATAAATCTATCCAATACAACATAATACGAATAAATCCGTCCTCAAATGCACAAAATTTTGCGTTTCCAGCAAGTTATTAGCTTTTTTTCTGAGTCTCGTTGGGAAATTTTTGACTCCGTAAATCTGCTCAGAAGTAAGATTTTGCCTTAAAAGTGCGTTATATTGCAGAATCTAGCACCAAATACATCATATTTCGTGTTTTTAAAGTGCTATTTGCAGTTTCACAAACTTTGGAATAAGTCGAAATCTCGCTTTTCCGCGCAGATTTTCACAATCAAAAAGTTCATATTCCCATTCAGGACCTCATAATATGTATGAATCTATCGACAAAAACATCATATTTTGTGTTTTCAGAGCGCTATCTGCAGTTATATGAAGTTTGAAATAAGTCAAAATTACCACATTCTGAGCAGTTTCAAGGTATCGCAAATCACATAAATCTATCCAATACAACATAATACGCATGAATCGGCCTCAAATGCACAAAATTTCGCGTTTCCAGCGAGTTATCAGCGTGTTTTCTGAGTGTCGTTGAGGAATTTTTGACTCTGTAAATCTGCTAAGAAGCAAGATTTTGCTCCAAAAGTGCGTTATATGGCAGAATCTAGCACCCAATATATCATATTTCGTGTTTTCAGAGTGCTATTTGCAGTTTTACAAACTCTGGAATAAGTCGAAATCACGCATTTGCGCGCAGATTTTCACAATCGCAAAGTTCATATTCCCATTCAGGACCTCATAATATGTATGAATCAATCGACAAAAACATCATATTTCGTGTTCTCAGAACGCTATCTGCAGTTATATGAAGTTTGAAATAAGTCAAAATTACCACATTCTAAGCAGTTTCAAAGTATCGCAAATCACATAAATCAATCCAATACAACATAATACGCATAAATCCGTCCTCAAATGCACAGAATTTTGCGTTTCCAGCGAGTTATCAGCGTGTTTTCTGAGTGTCATTGAGAAATTTCTAACTCTGTAAATCTGCTCAGACGCAAGATTTTGCTTCAAATGTGTGTTATATGGCAGAATCTAGCACCAAATACATCATATTTCGTGTTTTCGGAGTGCTATTCGCAGTTTCACAAACTTTGGAATAAGTCGAAAAAACGCTTTCCCGCGCAGATTTTCAATATCAGAAAGTCCATATCCCAATTCAGGACCTCATAATATGTATGAATCTATCGAAAAAACATCATATTTCGTGTTTTCAGAGCGCTATCTGCAGTTATATGACGTTTGAAATAAGTCAAAATTACCACATTCTGAGCAGTTTCACAGTATCGCATATCACATGAATCTATCCAATACGACATAATACGCATGAATCCGTCCCCAAATGCACAAATTCTTGCGTTTCCAGCGAGTGATCAGCGTCTTTTCTGTGTCTCGTTGAGAAGTTTTTGACTCTGTAAATCTGCTCAGATGCAAGATTTTGCTTCAAAAGTGCGTTATATGGCAGAATCTAGCACCAAATACATCATATTTCGTGTTTTCAGAGTGCTATTTGCAGTTTTACAAACTTTGGAATAAGTCGAAATCACGCTTTTCCGCGCAGATTTTCACAATCAAAAAGTTCATATTCCTATTCAGGACCTCATAATATGTATGAATCTATCGACAAAAATATCATATTTCGTGTTTTCAGAATGCTATCTGCAGTTATATGAAGTTTGAAATAAGTCAAAATTACCACATTCTGAGCTGTTTCAAAGTATCGCAAATCACATAAATTATATCCAATACAACATAATACGAATAAATCCGTCCTCAAATGCACAAAATTTTGCGTTTCCAGCAAGTAATTAGCTTTTTTTCTGAGTCTCGTTGAGAAATTTTTGACTCTGTAAATCAGCTCAGAAGTTAGATTTTGCCTTAAAAGTGCGTTATATGGCAGAATCTAGCACCAAATACATCATATTTCGTGTTTTTAAAGTGCTATTTGCAGTTTCACAAACTTTGGAATAAGTCGAAATCTCGCTTTCCCGCGCAGATTTTCACAATCAAAAAGTTCATATTCCCATTCAGGATCTCATAATATGTATGAATCTATCGACAAAAACATCATATTTCGTGTTTTCAGAGCGCTATCTGCAGTTATATGAAGTTTGAAATAAGTCAAAATTACCACATTCTGAGCAGTTTCAAAGTATCGCAAATCACAAAATCTATCCAATAAAACATAATACGCATTAATCCGTTCTCAAATGCACAAAATTTTGCGTTTCCAGCTAGTTATCAGCATTTTTTTTGAGTCTCGTTGAGAAATTTTTGACTCTATAATTCTGCTCAGAAGTGAGATTTTGCTTCAAAAGTGCGATATATGGCAGAATCTAGCACCAAATACATCATATTTTGTGTTTTCAGAGTGCTATTTGCAGTTTTACAAACTGTGGAATAAGTCAAAATCACGCTTTTCCGCGCAGAATTTCCCAATCAAAAAGTTCATATTCCTATTCAAGACCTCATAATATGTATGAATCTATCGACAAAAACATCATATTCCGTGTTTTCAGAGCGCTATCTGCAGTTATATGAAGTTTGAAATAAGTCGAAATTACCACATTCTGAGCAGTTTCAAAGTATCGCAAATCACATTAATCCATCCAATACAACATAATACGCATGAATCCGTCCTAAAATGCACAAAATTCTGCGTTTCCAGCTTATCAGCGTGTTCTTTGAGTGTGGTTGAGGAATTTCTGACTCTGTAGATCTGCTCAGAAGCAAGATTTAGCGGCAGAATCTAGCACCAAATACATCATATTTCGTGTTTTCGAAGTGCTATTTGCAGTTTTACAAACTTTGGAATGAGTCAAAATCACGCTTTTCCACGCAGATTTTCACAATCAAAGAGTTCATATTCCTATCAAGGACCTCATAATATGTATGAATCTATCGACAAAAACATCATATTTCCTGTTTTCAGAGCGTTTTCTGCAGTTATATGAAGTTTGAAATAAGTCAGAATTACCACATTCTGAGCAGTTTTAAAGTATCGCAAATCACATAAATCTATCCAATACAACAGAATACGCATGAATCTGTCCTCAAATGCACAAAATTTTGCGTTTCCAGCGAGTTATCAGCGTTTTTTCTGAGTCTCGTTAAGAAATTTTTGACTATGTGAATCTGCTCAGGAGCAAGATTTTGCTTCAAAAGTGCGTTATATGGCAGAATCTAGCACCAAATACATCGTATCTCGTGTTTTTAGGGTGCTATTTGAAGTTTTACAAACTTTGGAATAAGTCGAAATCACGCTTTTCCGAGCGGATTTTCACAATTAAAAAGTTCATATTCCTATTCAGGATCTCATAGTATGTTTGAATCTATCGACAAAAACATCATATTTTGTGTTTTCAGAGCGCTATCTGCAGTTATATATATGAAGTTTGAAATAAGTCAAAATTACCACATTCTGAGCAGTTTCAAAGTATCGCAAATCACATAAATCTATCCAATACAACATAATACGCATGAATCCGTCCTCAAATGCACAAAATTCTGCGTTTCCAGCGAGTTATCAGCGTGTTTTCTGAGTGTTGTTGAGAAATTTTTCACTCTGGTAATCTGCTCAGAAGCAAGATTCTGCTCCAAAAGTGCTATATATGGCAAAATCTAGCACCAAATACATCATATTTCGTGTTTTCAGAGTCCAATTTGCAGTTCTACGAACTTGAGAATAAGTCAGAATCACGCTTCTCCGCGCAGATTTCAACAATTAAAAAGTACATATTCCTATTCAGGACCTCATAATATGTATGAATCTATCGACAAGAACATCATATTCCATGTTTTCAGTGCGTTATCTGCAGTTATATGAAGTTTGAAATACGTCAAAATAACCACATTCTGAGCAGTTTCAAAGTATCGCAAATCACATAAATCTATCCAATACAACATAATACGCATGAATCCGTCATCAAATGCACAAAGTTTTGCGTTTCCAGCGAGTTATCAGCGTGTTTTCTGAGTGTCGTTGAGAAACTTTTGACTCTGTAAATCTGCTTTGAAGCAAGATTTTGCTTCAAAAGTACGTTATATGGCAGAATCTAGCACCAAATACATCATATTTCGTGTTCTTAGAGTGCTATTTGCAGTTTTACAAACTGAAAAATTAAGTCGAAATCACGCTTTTCCGCGCAGACTTTTACAATCAAAAAGTTTATATTCCTTTTCAGGACCTCATAATATGTATGAATCTATCGACAAAAACATCATAACTCGTGTTTTCAGAGCGCTATCTGCAGTTATATGAAGTTTGAAATAAGTCAAAATTACCACATTCTGAGCAGTTTCAAAGTATCGCAAATCACATAAATCTATCGAATACAACATAATACGAATAAATCCGTCCTCAAATGCACAAAGTTTTGCGTTTCTAGCAGGTAATTAGCTTTTTTTTGAGTCTCGTTGAGAAATTTTTGACTCTTCAAATCTGTTCGAAAGCAAGATTTTGCTTCAAAAGTGCGTTATATGGCAGAATCTAGCACCAAATACATCATATTTCGTGTTTTCAGAGTGCTATTTGCAGTTTTACAAACTCTGGAATAAGTCGAAATCACGCTTTTCCGCGCGGATTTTCAAAATCAAAAAGTTCATATTTCCATTCAGGACCTCATAATATGTATGAATCCATCGACAAAAACATCATATTTCGTGTTTTCAGAGCGTAATCTGCAGTTATATGAAGTTTGAAATAAGTCAAAATTACCACATTCTGAGCAGTTTCCAAGTATCGCAAATCGAATAAATCTATCCAATACAACATACTACGCATGAATCTGTCCTTAAATGCACAAAATTTTGCGTTCACAGCGAGTTATCAGCGTTTTTTCTGAGTCTCGTTGAGAAATTTTTGACTCTGTAAATTTGCTCAGAAGCAAATTTTGCCTTAAAAGTGCGTTATATGGCAGAATCTAGCACCAAATACATCATATCTCGTGTTTTTAGAGTGCTATTTGCAGTTTTACGAATTTTGGAATAAGTCGAAATCACGCTTCTCCGTGCGGATTTTCACAATCAAAAAGTTCATATTCCTATTCAGGACCTCATAATATGTATGAATCTATCGACAAAAACATCATATTTCGTGTTCTCAGAGCGCTATCAGCAGTTATATGAAGTTTGAAATAAGTCAAAATTACCACATTCTAAGCAGTTTCAAAGTATCGCAAATCACATAATTCTATCCAATACAACATAATACGCATGAATCCGTCCTCAAATGCACAAAATTTTGCGTTTCCAGCAAGTTATCGGCGTTTTTCTGAGTCTCGTTGAGAAATTTTTGACTCTGTAAATCTGCTCAGAAGCAAGATTGTGCTTCAAAAGTGCGTTATATGGCAAAATCTAGCACCAAATACATCATATTTCGTGTTTCCAGAGTGCTATTTGCAGTTTTACAAACTTTGGAATAAGTCAAAATCACGCTTTTCCGCGCAGATTTTCACAATCGAAAAGTTCATATTCTCATTCAGGACCTTTTAATATGTATGAATCTATCGACAAAAACATCATTTTCCGTGTTTTTAGAACGCTATCTGCAGTTATATGAAGTTTGAAATAAGTCAAAACTACCACAATCTGAGCGGTTTTAAAGTTCTGCAAATCACATAAATGTATCTAATACAACATAATACGCATGAATCCGTCCTCAAATGCACCAAATTTTTGCGTTTCCAGCGAGTAATTAGCGTTTTTCCTGTGTTCCGTTGAAAAATTTTTGACTCTGCAAATCTGCTCAGAAGCAAGATTTTGCTTCAAAAGTGCGTTATATGGCAGAATCTAGCAATAAATACATCATATTTTGTGTCTTGGAGTGCTACTTGCAGTTTCACGAACTTTGGAATAAGTCGAAATCACGCTTTTCCGCGCAGATTTTTAGAATCAAAAAGTTCATATTCCTATTTGGGACCTCATAATATGTATGAATCCATCGACAAAAACATCATATTCCGTGTTGCTAGAGCGTAATCTGCAGTTATATGAAGTTTGAAATAAGTCAAAATACCACATTCTGAGCAGTTTCAAAGTATCGCAAATCAAATAAATCTATCCAATACAACATAATACGCATGAATCCGTCCTCAAATGCACAAAATTCTGCGTTCACAGCGAGTTATCAGCGTTTTTTTCTGAATCTAGCAACAAATACATCATATTTCGTGTTTTTAGAGAGCTATTTGCAGTTTTACAAACTTTGGAATAAGTCAAAATCACGCTTCTCCGCTCAGATTTTTCACAATCAAAAAAGTTCATATCCCCAATCAGTACCTCATAAAATGTATGAATCTATCGACAAAAACGTCATATTCCGTGTTTTTAGAACGCTATCTGCAGTTATATGAAGTTTGAAATAAGTCAAAATTACCACAATCTGAGCAGTTTCAAAGTATCGCAAATCACATAAATCCATCCAATACAACATAATACGCATGAATCCGTCCTAAAATGCACCAAATTCTGCGTTTCCAGCGAGTAATTAGCGTTTTTTTCTGAGTCTCGTTGAGAAATTTTTAACTCTGTAAATCTGCTCAGAAGCAAGATTTCCTTTAAAAGTGCGTTATATGGCAGAATCTAGCACCAAATACATCATATTTCGTGTTTTCAGAGTGCTATTTGCAGTTTTACAAACTCTGGAATAAGTCGAAATCACGCTTTTTCCGCGCAGATTTTCACAATCAAAAAGTTCATATTCCCATTCAGGACCTCATTATATATATAAATCTATCGACAGAAACATCATATTTTGTGTTTTCAGAGCGCTATCTGCAGTTATATGAAGTTTGAGATAAGTCAAAATTACCACATTCTGAGCAGTTTCAAAGTATCGCAAATCACATAAATCTATCCAATACAACATAATACGCATGAATCCGTCCGCAAATGCACAAAATTTTGCGTTTCCATCGAGTGATCAGCGTTTTTTTCTGAGTCTCGTTGAGGAATTTTTGACTCTGTGAATCTGCTCAGAAGCAAGATTTTGCTTCAAAAGTGCGTCATATGGCAGAATCTAGCAACAAATACATCATATTCCGTGGTTTTAGAGTGCTATTTGCAGTTTTTACAAACTTTGGAATAAGTCGGAATCACGCTCTTCCGCACGGATTCTCACAATCAAAAAGTTCATATTCCTATTCAGGACCTCATAATATGTATGAATCCATCGACAAAAACATCATATGCCGTGTTCTCAGAGCGCTATCTGCAGTTATATGAAGTTTGAAATAAGTCAAAATTACCACATTCTGAGCAGTTTCAAAGGATCGCAAATAACATAAATCTATCCAATACAACATAATACGCATGAATCCGTCCTCAAATGCACAGAATTTTGCGTTTCCAGCGAGTTATCAGCGTGTTTTCTGAGTGTCGTTGAGAAATTTTTGACTCTTCAAATCTGTTCGAAAGCAAGATTTTGCTTCAAAAGTGCGTTATATGGAAAAATCTAGCACCAAATACATCATATTCCGTGTTTTCAGAGTGCTATTTGCAGTTTTACAAACTTTGGAATAAGTCGAAATCACGCTTTTCCGCGCGGATTTTCAAAATCAAAAAGTTCATATTCCCATTTAGGACCTCATAATATGTATGAATCCATCGACAAAAACATCATATTTCGTGTTTTCAGAGCGTAATCTGCAGGTAAATGAAGTTTGAAATAAGTCAAAATTACCACATTCTGAGCAGTTTCCAAGTATCGCAAATCAAATAAATCTATCCAATACAACATAATACGCATGAATCCGTTCCCAAATGCACTAAATTCTGCGTTCACAGCGAGTTATCAGCGTTTTTTTCGGAATCTAGCAACAAATACATCATATTTCGTGTTTTTAGAGTGCTATTTGCAGTTTTACAAACTTTGGAATAAGTCGAAATCACGCTTCTCCGCTCAGATTTTCACAATCAAAAAGTTCATATCCCCAATCAGGACCTCATAATATGTATGAATCTATCGACAAAAACATCATATTCCGCGTTTTTAGAACGCTATCTGCAGTTATATGAAGTTTGAAATAAGTCAAAATTACCACAATCTGAGCAGTTTCAAAGTATCGCAAGTCACATAAATCTATCCCAATACAACATAATACGCATGAATCCGTCCTAGAATGCACCAAATTCTGCGTTCCCCAGCGAGTAATTAGCGTTTTTTCTGAGTCTCGTTGAGAAATTCTTGACTCTGTAAATCTGCTCAGAAGCAAGATTTTGCTTCAAAAGTGCGTTATATGGCAGAATCTAGCACCAAATACATCATATTTCGTGTTTTCAGAGTGCTATTTGCAGTTTTACAAACTCTGGAATAAGTCGAAATCACGCTTTTCCGCGCAGATTTTCACAATCAAAAAGTCCATATTTCTATTCAGGACCTCATAATATGTATGAATCTGTCGACAAAAACATCATATTTCGTGTTTTCAGAACGCTATCTGCAGTTATATGAAATTTGAAATAAGTCAAAATTACCACATTCTGAGCAGTTTCAAAGTATCGTAAATCACATAAATCTATCCAATACAACATAATAGGCATGAATTCGTCCTCGAATGCATAAAATTCTGCGTTTCCAGCGAGTATTAAGCGTCTTTTCTGAGTCTCGTTGAGAAACTTTTGACTCTGTTAATCTGCTCAGAAGCAAGATTTTGCTTTAAAAGTGCGTTATATGGCAGAATCTAGCACCAAATACATCATATTTCGTGTTTTTAGAGTGCTATTTGCAGTTTTATAAACTTTGGAATGAGTTGAAATCTCGCTTTCCCCGCGCAGATTTTCACAATCAAGAAGTTCAGATTCCTATTCAGGACCTCAAAATATGTGTGAATCTATCAACAAATACATCATATTCTGTGTTTTCAGAGCTCTATCTGCAGTTATATGAAGTTTGAAATAAGTCAAAATTACCACATTCTGAGCACTTTCAAAGTATCGCAAATCACATAAATCTATCCAATACAACATAATACGCATGAATCCGTCCTCAAATGCACAAGATTTTGCGTTTCCAGCGAGTTATCAGCGTTTTTTCTGAGTCTCGTTGAGAAATTTTTGACTCTGTAAATCTGCTCAGAAGCAAGAATTGACTTCAAAAGTGCGTTATATGGCAGAATCTAGCATCAGATACATCATATTTTGTGTTTTCAGAGTGCCATTTGCAGTTTCACAAACTTTGGAATAAGTCGAAATCACGCTTTTCCGCGCAGATTTTTACAATCAAAAAGTTCATATTCCTATTCAGGACCTCATAATATGTATGAATCTCTCAACGAAATCATCATATTTCGTGTTTTCAGAGCGCTATCTGCAGTTATATGAAATTTGAAATAAGTCAAAATTACCACATTCTGAGCACTTTCAAAGTATCGCATAAGTCAAAATTACCACAATCTGAGCAGTTTCAAAGTATCGCAAGTCACATAAATCTATCCAATACAACATAATACGCATGAATCCGTCCTAGAATGCACCAAATTCTGCGTTTCCAGCGAGTAATTAGCGTTTTTTCTGAGTCTCGTTGAGAAATTCTTGACTCTGTAAATCTGCTCAGAAGCAAGATTTAGCTTCAAAAGTGCGTTATATGGCAGAATCTAGCACCAAATACATCATATTTCGTGTTTTCAGAGTGCTATTTGCAGTTTTACAAACTCTGGAATAAGTCGAAATCACGCTTTTCCGCGCAGATTTTCACAATCAAAAAGTCCATATTTCTATTCAGGACCTCATAATATGTATGAATCTTTCGACAAAAACATCATATTTCGTGTTTTCAGAACGCTATCTGCAGTTATATGAAATTTGAAATAAGTCAAAATTACCACATTCTGAGCAGTTTCAAAGTATCGTAAATCACATAAATCTATCCAATACAACATAATAGGCATGAATTCGTCCTCAAATGCATGAAATTCTGCGTTTCCAGCGAGTATTAAGCGTCTTTTCTGAGTCTCGTTGAGAAACTTTTGACTCTGTTAATCTGCTCAGAAGCAAGATTTTGCTTTAAAAATGCGTTATATGGCAGAATCTAGCACCCAAATACATCATATTTCGTGTTTTTAGAGTGCTATTTGCAGTTTTATAAACTGTGGAATAAGTCGAAGTCACGCTTTCCCCGCGCAGATTTTCACAATCAAAAAGTTCATATTCCTATTCAGGACCTCATAATATGTATGAATCTTTCGACAAAAACATCATATTTCGTGTTTTCAGAGCGCTATCTGCAGTTATATGAAGTTTTAAATATGTCAAAATTACCATATTCTGAGCAGTTTCAAAGTATCGCAATTCACATAAATCTATCCAATACAACATAATACGCATGAATCCGTCCTTAAATGCACAAAATTTTGCGTTTTCAGCAAATTATCAGCGTGTTTTCTGAGTGTCGTTGAGAAATTTTTGACTATGTAAATCTGCTCAGAAGCAAGATTTTGCTTCAAAAGTGCGTTATATGGCAGAATCTAGCACTAAATACATCATATTTCGTGTTTTTAGAGTGCTATCTGCAGTTTCACAAACTTTGGAATAAGTCAAAGAAACGCTTTTCCGCGCAGATTTTCACAATCAAAAAGTTCATATTCCTATTCAGGACCTCATACTATGTATGAATCTATCGACAAAAACATCATATCTCGTGTTTTTCAGAGCGTTATCTGCAGTTATATGAAGTTCGAAATAAGTCAAAATTAAATTGAAGTTTTCTGAGTGCCGTTGAGAAATTTTTGACTCCGTAAATCTGCTTAGAAGCAAGATTTTGCTCCTAAAGAACGTCATATGGCAGAATCTAGCACCATATACATCATAATTTTGTGTTTTCTGAGTGCTATTTGCAGTTTTACAAACTGTGGAATAAGTCGAAGTCACGCTTCTCCGCGCAGATTTTTCACAATCAAAAAGTTCATATTCCTATTCAGGACCTCATAATATGTATGAATCTTTCGACAAAAAACATCATATTTCGTGTTTTCAGAGCGCTATCTGCAGTTATATGAAGTTTTAAATATGTCAAAATTACCACATTCTGAGCAGTTTCAAAGTATCGCAAATCAAATAAATCTATCCAATACAACATAATACGCATGAATCCGTCCTCAAATGCACAGAGTTTTTGCGTTCCCAGCGAGTTATCAGCGTGTTTTCTGGGTGTCGTTGAGAAATTTTTGACTCCGTAAATCTGCTCGGAA
The DNA here is from genome assembly GCA_963989225.1 of Dromius quadrimaculatus. NCBI lineage: Eukaryota > Metazoa > Arthropoda > Insecta > Coleoptera > Carabidae > Dromius > Dromius quadrimaculatus. The sequence continues at coordinate 13,430 of CAXDIG010000170.1, forward strand.
GCAAGATTTTGCTTCAAAAGTGCGTTATAAGGGCAGAATCTAGCACCAAATACATCATATCTCGTGTTTTCAGAGTGCAATTTGCAGTTTTACAAACTGTGGAATGAGTCGAAATCACGCTTTTCCGCGCAGATTTTCACAATCAAAAAGTTCATATTCCTATTCAGGACCTCATGAATCTATCGACATAAACATCATATTTTGTGTTTTCAGAGCGCTATCTGCAGTTATATGGAGTTTGAAATAAGTCAAAATTACCACATTCTGAGCAGTTTCAAAGTATCGCAAATCACATAAATCTATCCAATACAACCTAATACGCATGAATTCGACCTCAAATGCACAAAGTTTTGCGTTTCCAGCGAGTTATCACCGTGTTTTCTGAGTGCCGTTGAGAAATTTTTGACTCCGTAAATCTGCTCAGAAGCAAGATTTTGCTCCTAAAGTACGTCATATGGCAGAATCTAGCACCATATACATCATAATTTGTGTTTTCTGAGTGCTATTCGCAGTTTTACAAACTGTGGAATAAGTCGAAGTCACGCTTTTCCGCGCAGATTTTCACAATCAAAAAGTTCATATTCCTATTCAGGACCTCATAATATGTATGAATCTTTCGACAAAAACATCATATTTCGTGTTCTCAGAGCGCTATCTGCAGTTATATGAAGTTTTAAATATGTCAAAATTACCACATTCTGAGCAGTTTCAAAGTATCGCAAATCACATAAATCTATCCAATACAACATAATACGCATGAATCCGTCCTCAAATGCACAAAATTTTGCGTTTTCAGCGAGTTATCAGCGTGTTTTCTGAGTGTCGTTGAGAAATTTTTGACTATGTAAATCTGCTCAGAAGCAAGATTTTGCTTCAAAAGTGCGATATATGGCAGAATCTAGCACTAAATACATCATATTTCGTGTTTTCAGAGTGCTATCTGCAGTTTCACAAACTTTGGAATAAGTCGAAAAAACGCTCTTCCGCGCAGATTTTCACAATCAAAAAGTTCATATTCCTATCCAGGACCTCATACTATGTATGAATCTATCGACAAAAACATCATATCTCGTGTTTTCAGAGCGTTATCTGCAGTTATATGAAGTTTGAAATAAGTCAAAATTACCACACTCTTAGCAGTTTCAAAGTATCGCAAATCACATAAATCTATCCAATACAACATAATACGCATGAATCCGTCCTCAAATGCACAAAATTTTGCGTTTCCAGAGAGTTATCAGCTTTTTTTCTGAGTCTCGTTGAGAAATTTTTCACTCCGTAAATCTGCTCAGAAGCAAGATTTTGCTTTAAAAGTGCGTTATATGGCAGAATCTAGCACCAAAAACATCATATTTCCTGTTTTTCAAAGTGCTATTTGCAGTTTTTCAAACTGTGGAATAAGTTGAAATCACGCTTTTCCGCGCAGATTTTCACAATCAAAAAGTTCATATTCCTATTCAGGACCTCATGATATGTATGAATCTATCGACAAGAACATCATATTTCGTGTTTTCAGAGCGCTATCTGCAGTTATATGAAGTTTGAAATAAGTCAAAATTACCACATTCTGAGTAGTTTTAAAGTATCGCAAATCACATAAATCTATCCAATACAACATAATACGCATGAATCCGTCCTCAAATGCACAGAGTTTTGCGTTCCAAGCGAGTTATCAGCGTGTTTTCTGGGTGTCGTTGAGAAATTTTTGACTCCGTAAATCTGCTCGGAAGCAAGATTTTGCTTCAAAAGTGCGTTATAAGGCAGAATCTAGCACCAAATACATCATATCTCGTGTTTTCAGAGTGCAATTTGCAGTTTTACAAACTGTGGAATAAGTCGAAATCACGCTTTTCCGCGCAGATTTTCACAATCAAAAAGTTCATATTCCTATTCAGGATCTCATGAATCTATCGACATAAACATCATATTTTGTGTTTTCAGAGCGCTATCTGCAGTTGGATGGAGTTTGAAATAAGTCAAAATTACCACATTCTGAGCAGTTTCAAAGTATCGCAAATCACATAAATCTATCCAATACAACATAATACGCATGAATTCGACCTCAAATGAACAAAGTTTTGCGTTTCCAGCGAGTTATCAGCGTGTTTTCTGAGTGCCGTTGAGAAATTTTTGACTTCGTAAATCTGCTCAGAAGCAAGATTTTGCTCCTAAAGTACGTCATATGGCAGAATCTAGCACCATATACATCATAATTTGTGTTTTTCTGAGTGCTATTTGCAGTGGAATAAGTCGAAGTCACGCTTTTCCGCGCAGATTTTCAAAATCAAAAAGTTCATATTCCTATTCAGGACCTCATAATATGTATGAATCTTTCGACAAAAACATCATATTTCGTGTTTTCAGAGCGCTATCTGCAGTTATATGAAGTTTTAAATATGTCAAAATTACCACATTCTGAGCAGTTTCAAAGTATCGCAATCCACATAAATCTATCCAATACAACATAATACGCATGAATCCGTCCTCAAATGCACAAAATTTTGCGTTTCCAGCGAGTTATCAGCGTTTTTTCTGAGTCTCGTTGAGAAATTTTTCACTCCGTAAATCTGCTCAGAAGCAAGATTTTGCTTTAAAAGTGCGTTATATGGCAGAATCTAGCACCAAAAACATCATATTTCCTGTTTTCAAAGTGCTATTTGCAGTTTTTCAAACTGTGGAATAAGTCGAAATCACGCTTTTCCGCGCAGATTTTCACAATCAAAAAGTTCATATTCCTATTCAGGACCTCATGATATGTATGAATCTATCGACAAAAACATCATATTTCGTGTTTTCAGAGCGCTATCTGCAGTTATATGAAGTTTGAAATAAGTCAAAATTACCACATTCTGAGCAGTTTCAAAGTATCGCAAATCACATAAATCTATCCAATACAACATAATACGCATGAATATGTCCTCAAATGCACAAAATTCTGCGTTTCCAGCGAGTTATCAGCGTTTTTTCTGAGTCTCGTTGAGAAATTTTTCACTCCGTAAATCTGCTCAGAAGCAAGATTTTGCTTCAAAAGTGCGTCATATGGCAGAATCTAGCACCAAAAACATCATATTTCCTGTTTTCAAAGTGCTATTTGCAGTTTTTCAAACTGTGGAATAAGTCGAGATCACGCTTTTCCGCGCAGATTTTCACAATCAAAAAGTTCATATTCCTATTCAGGACCTCATGATATGTATGAATCTATCGACAAAAACATCATATTTCGTGTTTTCAGAGCGCTATCTGCAGTTATATGAAGTTTGAAATAAGTCAAAATTACCACATTCTGAGCAGTTTCAAAGTATCGCAAATCACATAAATCTATCCAATACAACATAATACGCATAAATCCGTCCTCAAATGCACAGAGTTTTGCGTTCCCAGCGAGTTATCAGCGTGTTTTCTGGATGTCGTTGAGAAATTTTTGACTCTCTAAATCTGCTCAGAAGCAAGATTTTGCTTCAAAAGTGCGTTATATGGCAGAATCTGGCATCAAATACATCATATTTCGTGTTTTCAGAGTGCCATTTGCAGTTTCACAAACTTTGGAATAAGTCGGAATCACGCTTTTCCGCGCAGATTTTCACAATCAAAAAGTTCATATTCCTATTCAGGGCCTCATAATATGTATGAATCTGTCGACAAGAACATCATATTTCGTGTTTTCAGAGCGTTATCTGCAGTTATATGAAGATTGAAATAAGTCAAAATTACCACATTCTAAGCAGTTTCAAAGTATCGCAAATCGCATAAATCCATCCAATACTACATAATACGCATGAATCCGTCCTCAATTGCTCAAAATACTGCGTTTCCAGCGAGTTATCAGCGTTCTTTCTGAAACTCGTTGAGGAATTTTTGACTCTGTAAATCTGCTCAGAAGCAATATTTGGCTTCAAAAAGTGCGTTATATGGCAGAATCTAGCACCAAATACATCATATTGCGTGTTTTTAGAGTGCTATCTGCAGTTTTACAAACTTTGGAATAAGTCGAAATCACGCTTTTTCCCGCGCGAATTTTCACTATCAAAAAGTTCATATTCCTATTCAGGACCTCATAATATGTATGGATCAATCGACAAAAACATCATATTTTGTATTATCAGAACGCTATCTGCAGTTATATGAAGTTTGAAATAAGTCAAAATTACCACATTCTAAGCAGTTTCAATGTATCGCAAATCACATAAATCTATCCAAAACAACATAATACGCATGAATCATTCCTCAAATGCACAAAATTTTGCGTTTCCAGCGAGTAATTAGCGTTTTTTCTGGGTCTCGTTGAGAAATTTTTAACTATGTAAATCTGCTCAGAAGCAAGATTTTGCTTCAAAAGTGCGTTATATGGCAGAATCTAGCACCAAAACACCAAAACATTATATTTAGTGTTTTCAGAGTGCTATTCGCAGTTTTACAAACTTTGGAATAAGTCGAAATCACGCTTTTCCGCGCGGATTTTCACAATTAAAAAGTTCATATTCCTATTCAGGACCTCATAATATGTATGAATCTATCGACAAAAACATAATATTTCGTGTTTTCAGAGCGCTATCAGCAGGTATATGAAGTTTGAAATAAGTCAAAATCACCACATTCTGAGCAGTTTCAAAGTATCGCAAATCACATAAATCTATACAATACAACATAATACGCATGAATCCGTCCTCGAATGTACAAAATTTTGCGTTTCCAGCGAGTTATTAGCGTGTTTTCTGAGTGTCATTGAGAAATTTCTGACTCTGTAAATCTGCTCAGAAGCAAGATTTTGCTTCAAATGTGTGTTATATGGCGGAATCTAGCACCAAATACATCATATTTAGTGTTTTTAGAGTGCTATTTGCAGCTTTACAAACTTTGGAATAAGTCGAAATCACGCTTTTCCGCGCGGATTTTCACCAATAAAAAGTTCATATTCCTATTCAGGATCTCATGATATGTATAAATCTATCGACAAAAACATCATATTCCGTGTTTACAGAGCGCTATCTGCAGTTATATGAAGTTTGAAACAAGTCAAAATTACCACATTTTGAGCAGTTTCAAACTATCGCAAATCACATAAATCTATCCAATACAACATAATACGCATGAATCCGTCCCAAAATGCACAAAATTTTGCGTTACCAGCTTATCAGCGTGTTTTCTGAGTGTGGTTGAGGAATTGCTGACTCTGTAGATCTGCTCAGAAGCAAGATTTAGCTCCAAAAGTGCGTTATATGGCAGAATCTAGCACCAAATACATCATATTTCGTGTTTTCAGAGTCCAATTTGCAGTTTTACAAACTTAAGAATAAGTCAAAATCACGCTTTTCCGCGCGGATTTTAACAATCAAAAAGTACATATTCCTATTCAGGACCTCATAATATGTATGAATCTATCGACAAAAACATCATATTCCGTGTTTTCAGAGCGCTATCTGCAGTTATATGAAGTTTGAAATAAGTCAAAATTACCATATTCTGAGCAGTTTCAAAGTATCGCAAATCACATAAATCTATCCAATACAACATAATACGCATGCATCCGTCCTCAAGTGCACAAAATTTTGCGTTTCCAGCGAGTTATCAGCGTTTTTTCTGAGTCTCGTTGAGAGAATTTTGACTCTGTAAATCTGCTCAGGAGCAATATTCTGCTTCAAAGGTGCGTTATATGGCAGAATCTAGCACCAAAAAAATCATATTTCGTGTTTTCATAGTGCTATTTGCAGTTTTACAAACTCTGGAATAAGTCGAAATCACGATTTTCCGCGCAGATTTTTACAATCAAAAAGTTTATATTCCCATTCAGGACCTAATAATATGTATGAATCAATCGACAAAAACATCATATCTCGTATTTTAAGCGCTATCTGCAGTTATATGAAGTTTGGAATAAGTCAAAATTACCACATTCTGAGCAGTTTCGAAGTATCGCAAATCACATGAATCTATCCAATACAACATAATACGCATGAATCCGTCCTCAAATGCACAAAATTTTGCGTTTCCAGCGAGTTATCAGCGTGTTTTCTGAGTGTCATTGAGAAATTTCTGACTCTGTAAATCTGCTCAGGAGGAAGATTTTGCTTCAAATGTGTGTTATATGGCAGAATCTAGCACCAAATACATCATATTTCGTGCTTTCAGAGTGCTATTTGCAGTTTTACAAACTTTGGAATAAGCGAAGTCACGCTTTTCCGCGCAGATTTTCACAATCAAAAAGTTCATATTCCTATTCAGGACCTCATAATATGTATGAATCTATCGACAAAAACATCATATTTTGTGTTTTCAGAACGCTATCTGCAGTTATATGAAGTTTGAAATAAGTCAAAATTACCACATTCTGAGCAATTTCAAAGTATCGCAAATCACATAAGTCTATCCACTACTACATATTACGCATGAATCTGTCCTCAGATGCACAAAATTCTGCGTTTCCAGCGAGTTATCAGCGTTTTTTCTGAGTCTCGTTGAGAAATTTTTGACTCTGTAAATCTGCTCAGAAGCAAGATTCTGTTTTAAAAGTGCGTTATATGGCAGAATCTAGCACCAAATACATCATATTTAGTGTTTTCAGAGTGCTATTTGCAGTTTTACAAACTTTGGAATAAGTCGAAATCACGCTTCTCCGCGCGGATTTCCACAATTGAAAAGTTTATATTCCTATTCAGGACCTCATAATATGTATGAATCTATCGATAAAAACATCATATTCCGTGTTTTCAGAGCTATCTGCAGTTATATGAAGTTTGGAATAAGTCAAAATAACCACGTTCTGAGCAGTTTCAAAGTACCGCAAATCACATAAATCTATCCAATACAACATAATACGCATGAATCCGTCCTCAAATGCACAATATTTTGCATTTCCAGCGAGTTATCAGCGTGTTTTCTGAGTGTCATTGAGAAATTTTTGACTCTGTAAATCTGCTCAGAAGCAAGATTTTGCTTCAAATGTGCGTTATATGGCAGAATCTAGCACCAAATACCTCATATTTCTTGTTTTCAGAGTGCTATTTGCAGTTTCACAAACTTTGGAATAAGTCGAAAAAACGCTTTTCCGCGCAGATTTTCACAATCAAAAAGTTCATATTCCAATTCAGGACCTCATAATATGTATGAATCTATCGACAAAAACATCATATTTCGTGTTTTCAGAGCGTTATCTGCAGTTATATGAAGTTTGAAATAAGTCAAAATTACCACATTCTGAACAGTTTCAAAGTATCGCAAATCACATAAATCTATCCAATACAACATGATATGCATAAATCCGTCCACAAATGCACAAAATTTTGCGTTTTCAGCGAGTTATCAGCGTTTTTTCTGAGACTCGTTGAGAAATTTTTGACTCTGTTAATCTGCTCAGAAGCAATATTTCGCTTCAAAAGTGCGTTATATGGCAGAATCTAGCACCAAATACATCATATTTCGTGTTTTCAGAGTGCTATTTGCAGTTTTACAAACTTTGGAATAAGTCGGAATCACGCTTTTCCGCGCAGATTTTCACAATCATAAAGTTCATATACTCATTCAGGACCTCATAATATGTATGAATCAATCGACACAAACATCATATTTTGTGTTTTCAGAGCGCTATCAGCAGTTATATGAAGTTCGGAATAAGTCAAAATTACCACATTCTGAGCAGCTTCGAAGTATCGCGAATCACATAAATCTATCCAATACAATATAATACGCATGAATCCGTCCTCAAATGCACAAAACTGTGCGTTTCCAGCGAGTTATCAGCGTGATTTCTGAGTGTCGTTGAGAAATTTTTGACTCTGTAAATCTGCTCAGAAGCAAGATTCTGCTTCAAAAGTGCGTTATATGGCAAAATCTAGCACCAAATACATCATATTTCGTGTTTTCAGAGTCCAATTTGCTGTTTCACAAACTTGGGAATAAGTCAAAATCACGCTTTTCCGCGCAGATTTTAACAATCAAGAAGTACATATTCCCATCCAGGACCTCATAATATGTATGAATCCATCGACAAAAACATCAATTTTTTGTGTTTCAAGAGCGCTATCTGCAGTTATATGAAGTTTGGAATAAGTCAAAATTACCACATTCTGAGCAGTTTCAAAGCATCGCAAATCACATAAATCCATCCAATACAACATAATACGCATGAATCCGTCCTGAAATGCACAAAATTTTGCGTTTTCAGCTTATCAGCGTGTTTTCTGAGTGTGGTTGAGGAATTTCTGACTCTGTAGATCTGCTCAGAAGCAAAATTTAGCTCCAAAAGTGCGTTATATGGCAGAATCTAGCACCAAATACATCATATTTCGTGTTTTCGAGGTGCTATTTGCAGTTTTACAAACCTTGGGAATAAGTCAAAATCACGCTTTTCCGCGCAGATTTTCACAATCAAAGAGTTCATATTTCTATTCAGGACCTCATAATATGTATGAATCTATCGACAAAAACATCAATTTTTTGTGTTTCAAGAGCGCTATCTGCAGTTATATGAAGTTTGGAATAAGTCAAAATTACCACATTCTGAGCAGTTTCAAAGTATCGCAAATCACATAAATCTATCCAATACAACATAATACGCATGAATCCGTCCCAAAATGCACAAAATTTTGCGTTTCCAGCTTATCAGCGTGTTTTCTGAGTGTGGTTGAGGAATTTCTGACTCTGTAGATCTGCTTAGAAGCAAGATTTAGCTCCAAAAGTGCGTTATATGGCAGAATCTAGCACCAAATACATCATATTCCGTGTTTTCAGAGTCCAATTTGCAGTTTTACAAACTTGAGAATAAGTCAAAATCACGCTTTTCCGCGCGGATTTTAACAATCAAAAAGTACATATTCCTATTCAGGACCTCATAATATGTATGAATCTATCGACAAAAACATCATATTCCGTGTTTTCAGAGCGCTATCTGCAGTTATATGAAGTTTGAAATAAGTCAAAATTACCACATTCTGAGCAGTTTCAAAGTATCGCAAATCACATAAATCTATCCAATACAACATAATACGCATGCATCCGTCCTCAAGTGCACAAAATTTTGCGTTTCCAGCGAGTTATCAGCGTTTTTTTCTGAGTCTCGTTGAGAGAATTTTGACTCTGTAAATCTGCTCAGAAGCAATATTCTGCTTCAAAAGTGCGATATATGGCAGAATCTAGCACCAAATACATCATATTTCGTGTTTTCATAGTGCTATTTGCAGTTTTACAAACTTTGGAATAAGTCGAAATCACGATTTTCCGCGCAGATTTTCACAATCAAAAAGTTCATATTCCCATTCAGGACCTAATAATATGTATGAATCAATCGACAAAAACATCATATTTCGTATTTTAAGCGCTATCTGCAGTTATATGAAGTTTGGAATAAGTCAAAATTACCACATTCTGAGCAGTTTCGAAGTATCGCAAATCACATGAATCTATCCAATACAACATAATACGCATGAATCCGTCCTCAAATGCACAAAATTTTGCGTTTCCAGCGAGTTATCAGCGTGTTTTCTGAGTGTCATTGAGAAATTTCTGACTCTGTAAATCTGCTCAGGAGGAAGATTTTGCTTCAAATGTGTGTTATATGGCAGAATCTAGCACCAAATAAATCATATTTCGTGCTTTCAGAGTGCTATTTGCAGTTTTACAAACTTTGGAATAAGCAAAGTCACGCTTTTCCGCGCAGATTTTCACAATCAAAAAGTTCATATTCCTATTCAGGACCTTATAATTTGTATGAATCTATCGACAAAAACATCATATTTCGTGTTTTCAGAGCGTTATCTGCAGTTATATGAAGTTTGAAATAAGTCAAAATTACCACATTCTAAGCAGTTTCAAAGTATCGCAAATCACATAAATGTATCCAATACTACATATTACGCATGAATCCGTCCTCAAATGCACAAAATTTTGCGTTTCCAGCGAGTAATCAGCGTTTTTTCTGAGTCTCGTTGAGAAATTTCTGACTCTGTAAATCTGCTCAGAAGCAAGATTCTGTTTCAAAAGTGCGTTATATGGCAGAATCTAGCACCAAATACATCATATTTAGTGTTTTCAGAGTGCTATTTGCAGTTTTACAAACTTTGGAATAAGTCGAAATCACGCTTTTCCGCGCGGATTTCCCACAATTGAAAAGTTTATATTCCTATTCAGGACCTCATAATATGTATGAATCTATCGACAAAAACATCATATTCCGTGTTTTCAGAGCTTTCTGCAGTTATATGAAGTTTGGAATAAGTCAAAATAACCACGTTCTGAGCAGTTTCAAAGTACCGCAAATCACATAAATCTATCCAATACAACATAATACGCATGAATCCGTCCTCAAATGCACAATATTTTGCATTTCCAGCGAGTTATCAGCGTGTTTTCTGAGTGTCATTGAGAAATTTTTGACTCTGTAAATCTGCTCAGAAGCAAGATTTTGCTTCAAATGTGCGTTATATGGCAGAATCTAGCACCAAATACCTCATATTTCGTGTTTTCAGAGTGCTATTTGCAGTTTCACAAACTTTGGAGTAAGTCAAAAAAACGCTTTTTTCGCGCAGATTTTCACAATCAAAAAGTTCATATTCCTATTCAGGACCTCATAATATGTATGAATCTATCGACAAAAACATCATATTCCGTGTTTTCAGAGCGTTATCTGCAGTTATATGAAGTTTGAAATAAGTCAAAATTACCACATTCTGAACAGTTTCAAAGTATCGCAAATCACATAAATCTATCCAATACAACATGATACGCATAAATCCGTCCACAAATGCACAAAATTTTGCGTTTTCAGCGAGTTATCAGCGTTTTTTCTGAGACTCGTTGAGAAATTTTTGACTCTGTTAATCTGCTCAGAAGCAATATTTCGCTTCAAAAGTGCGTTATATGGCAGAATCTAGCACCAAATACATCATATTTCGTGTTTTTAGAGTGCTATTTGCAGCTTTACAAACTTTGGAATAAGTCGAAATCACGCTTTTCCGCGCAGATTTTCACAATCATAAAGTTCATATACTCATTCAGGACCTCATAATATGTATGAATCAATCGACACAAACATCATATTTTGTGTTTTCAGAGCGCTATCAGCAGTTATATGAAGTTTGGAATAAGTCAAAATTACCACATTCTGAGCAGCTTCGGAGTATCGCGAATCACATAAATCTATCCAATACAATATAATACGCATGAATCCGTCCTCAAATGCACAAAACTGTGCGTTTCCAGCGAGTTATCAGCGTGATTTCTGAGTGTCGTTGAGAAATTTTTGACTCTGTAAATCTGCTCAGAAGCAAGATTCTGCTTCAAAAGTGCGTTATATGGCAAAATCTAGCACAAAATACATCATATTTCGTGTTTTTAGAGTCCAATTTGCTGTTTCACAAACTTGGGAATAAGTCAAAATCACGCTTTTCCGCGCAGATTTTAACAATCAAAAAGTACATATTCCTATTCAGGACCTCATAATATGTATGAATCTATCGACAAAAACATCAATTTTTGGTGTTTTAAGAGCGCTATCTGCAGTTATATGAAGTTTGGAATAAGTCAAAATTACCACATTCTGAGCAGTTTCAAAGTATCGCAAATCACATAAATCCATCCAATACAACATAATACGCATGAATCCGTCCTGAAATGCACAAAATTTTGCGTTTTCAGCTTATCAGCGTGTTTTCTGAGTGTGGTTGAGGAATTTCTGACTCTGTAGATCTGCTCAGAAGCATAATTTAGCTCCAAAAGTGCGTTATATGGCAGAATCTAGCACCAAATACATCATATTTCGTGTTTTCGAGGTGCTATTTGCAGTTTTACAAACTTTGGAATAAGTCAAAATCACGCTTTTCCGCGCAGATTTTAACAATCAAAGAGTTCATATTCCTATTCAGGACCTCATAATATGTATGAATCTATCGACAAAAACATCAATCTTTTGTGTTTCAAGAGCGCTATCTGCAGTTATATGAAGTTTGGAATAAGTCAAAATTACCACATTCTGAGCAGTTTCAAAGTATCGCAAATCACATAAATCTATCCAATACAACATAATACGCATGAATCCGTCCCAAAATGCACAAAATTTTGCGTTTCCAGCTTATCAGCGTGTTTTCTGAGTGTGGTTGAGGAATTTCTGACTCTGTAGATCTGCTCAGAAGCAAGATTTAGCTCCAAAAGTGCGTTATATGGCAGAATCCAGCACCAAATACATCATATTCCGTGTTTTCAGAGTCCAATTTGCAGTTTTACAAACTTGAGAATAAGTCAAAATCACGCTTTTCCGCGCGGATTTCAACAATCAAAAAGTACATATTCCTATTCAGGACCTCATAATATGTATGAATCTATCGACAAAAACATCATATTCCGTGTTTTCAGAGCGTTATCTGCAGTTATATGAAGTTTGAAATAAGTCAAAATTACCACATTCTGAGCAGTTTCAAAGTATCGCAAATCACATAAATCTATCCAATACAACATAATACGCATGCATCCGTCCTCAAGTGCACAAAATTTTGCGTTTCCAGCGAGTTATCAGCGTTTTTTCTGAGTCTCGTTGAGAGAATTTTGACTCTGTAAATCTGCTCAGAAGCAATATTCTGCTTCAAAAGTGCGTTATATGGCAGAATCTAGCACCAAATACATCATATTTCGTGTATTTATAGTGCTATTTGCAGTTTTACAAACTTTGGAATAAGTCGAAATCACGATTTTCCGCGTAGATTTTCACAATCAAAAAGTTTATATTCCCATTCAGGACCTAATAATATGTATGAATCAATCGACAAAAACATCATATTTCGTATTTTAAGCGCTATCTGCAGTTATATGAAGTTTGGAATAAGTCAAAATTACCACATTCTGAGCAGTTTCGAAGTATCGCAAATCACATGAATCTATCCAATACAACATAATACGCATGAATCCGTCCTCAAATGCACAAAATTTTGCGTTTCCAGCGAGTTATCAGCGTGTTTTCTGAGTGTCATTGAGAAATTTCTGACTCTGTAAATCTGCTCAGGAGGAAGATTTGGCTTCAAATGTGTGTTATATGGCAGAATCTAGCACCAAATACATCATATTTCGTGCTTTCAGAGTGCTATTTGCAGTTTTACAAACTTTGGAATAAGCGAAGTCACGCTTTTCCGCGCAGATTTTCACAATCAAAAAGTTCATATTCCTATTCAGGACCTCATAATATGTATGAATCTATTGACAAAAACATCATATTCTGTGTTTCCAGAACGCTATCTGCAGTTATATGAAGTTTGAAATAAGTCAAAATTACCACATTCTGAGCAGTTTCAAAGTATCGCAAATCACATAAGTCTATCCACTACTACATATTACGCATGAATCTGTCCTCAGATGCACAAAATTCTGCGTCTCCAGCGAGTTATCAGCGTTTTTTCTGAGTCTCGTTGAGAAATTTTTGACTCTGTAAATCTGCTCAGAAGCAAGATTTTGCTTCGAAAGTGCGTTTTATGGCAGAATCTAGCACCAAATACACTATATTCCCTGTTTTTAGAGTGCTATTTGCAGTTTTACAAACTTTGGAATAAACCGAAATCACGCTTTTCCGCGCAGATTTTCACAATCAAAAAGTTCATATTCCTATTCAGGACCTCATAATTTGTATGAATCTATCGACAAAAACATCATATTTCGTGTTTCAGAGCGTTATCTGCAGTTATATGAAGTTTGAAATAAGACAAAATTACCCACATTCTGAACAGTTTCAAAGTATCGCAAATCACATAAATCTATCCAATACAACATGATACGCATAAATCCGTCCTCAAATGCACAAAATTTTGCGTTTTCAGCGAGTTATCAGCGTTTTTTCTGAGTCTCGTTGAGAAATTTTTGACTCTGTTAATCTGCTCAGAAGCAATATTTCGCTTCAAAAGTGCGTTATATGGCAGAATCTAGCACCAAATACATCATATTTCGTGTTTTCAGAGTGCTATTTGCAGTTTTACAAACTTTGGAATAAGTCGGATTCACGCTTTTCCGCGCAGATTTTCACAATCATGAAGTTCATATATCCATTCAGGACCTCATAATATGTATGAATCAATCGACAAAAACATCATATTTTGTGTTTTCAGAGCGCTATCAGCAGTTATATGAAGTTTGGAATAAGTTAAAATTACCACATTCTGAGCAGTTTCGAAGTATCGCAAATCACATAAATCTATCCAATACAACATAATACGCATTAATCCGTCCTCGAATGCACAACATTCTGCGTTTCCAGCGAGTTATCAGCGTGTTTTCTGAGTGTCATTGAGAAATTTCTGACTCTGTAAATCTGCTCAGGAGCAAGATTTTGCTTCAAATGTGTGTTATATGGCATATTTCGTGCTTTCAGAGTGCTATTTGCAGTTTTACAAACTTTGGAATAAGCAAAGTCACGCTTCTCCGCGCAGATTCTCACAATCAAAAAGTTCATATTCCTATTCAGGACCTCATAATTTGTATGAATCTATCGACAAAAACATCATATTTCGTGTTTTCAGAGCGTTATCTGCAGTTATATGAAGTTTGAAATAAGTCAAAATTACCACATTCTAAGCAGTTTCAAACTATCGCAAATCATATAAATGTATCCAATACTACATATTACGCATGAATCCGTCCTCAAATGCACAAAATTTTGCGTTTCCAGCGAGTAATCAGCGTTTTTTCTGAGTCTCGTTGAGAAATTTCTGACTCTGTAAATCTGCTCAGAAGCAAGATTCTGTTTTAAAAGTGCGTTATATGGCAGAATCTAGCACCAAATACATCATATTTAGTGTTTTCAGAGTGCTATTTGCAGTTTTACAAACTTTGGAATAAGTCGAAATCACGCTTTCCCGCGCGGATTTCCACAATTGAAAAGTTTATATTCCTATTCAGGACCTCATAATATGTATGAATCTATCGACAAAAACATCATATTTCGTATTTTCAGAGCGTTATCTGCAGTTATATGAAGTTTGGAATAAGTCAAAATAACCACGTTCTGAGCAGTTTCAAAGTACCGCAAATCACATAAATCTATCCAATACAACATAATACGCATGAATCCGTTTTCAAATGCACAATATTTTGCATTTCCAGCGAGTTATCAGCGTGTTTTCTGAGTGTCATTGAGAAATTTTTGACTCTGTAAATCTGCTCAGAAGCAAGATTTTGCTTCAAATGTGCGTTATATGGCAGAATCTAGCACCAAATACCTCATATTTCGTGTTTTCAGAGTGCTATTTGCAGTTTCACAAACTTTGGAATAAGTCGAAAAAACGCTTTTCCGCGCAGATTTTCACAATCAAAAAGTTCATATTCCTATTCAGGACCTCATAATATGTATGAATCTATCGACAAAAACATCATATTTCGTGTTTTCAGAGCGTTATCTGCAGTTATATGAAGTTTGAAATAAGTCAAAATTACCACATTCTGAACAGTTTCAAAGTATCGCAAATCACATAAATCTATCCAATACAACATGATACGCATAAATCCGTCCTCAAATGCACAAAATTTTGCGTTTTCAGCGAGTTATCAGCGTTTTTTCTGAGACTCGTTGAGAAATTTTTGACTCTGTTAATCTGCTCAGAAGCAATATTTCGCTTCAAAAGTGCGTTATATGGCAGGAATCTAGCTCCAAATACATCATATTCGTGTTTTTAGAGTGCTATTTGCAGTTTTATAAACTTTGGAGTGAGTCGAAATCTCGCTTTCCCGCGCAGATTTTCACAATCAAGAAGTTCAGATTTCTATTCAGGACCTCATAATATGTGTGAATCTATCAACAAATACATCATATTCTGTGTTTTCAAAGCTCTATCTGCAGTTATATGAAGTTTGAAATAAGTCAAAATTACCACATTCTGAGCACTTTCAAAGTATCGCAAATCACATAAATCTATCCAATACAACATAATACGCATGGATCCGTCCTCAAATGCACAAAATTTTGCGTTTCCAGCGAGTTATCAGCGTTTTTTCTGAGTCTCGTTGAGAAATTTTTGACTCCGTAAATCTGCTCGGAAGCAAGATTTTGCTTCAAAAGTGCGTTATAAGGCAGAATCTAGCACCAAATACATCATATCTCGTGTTTTCAGAGTGCAATTTGCAGTTTTACAAACTGTGGAATAAGTCGAAATCACGCTTTTCCGCGCAGATTTTCACAATCAAAAAGTTCATATTCCTATTCAGGACCTCATGAATCTATCGACATAAACATCATATTTTGTGTTTTCAGAGCGCTTTCTGCAGTTGTATGGAGTTTGAAATAAGTCAAGATTACCACATTCTGAGCAGTTTCAAAGTATTGCAAATCACATAAATCTATCCAATACAACATAATACGCATGAATTCGACCTCAAATGCACAAAGTTTTGCGTTTCCAGCGAGTTATCAGCGTATTTTCTGAGTGCCGTTGAAAATTTTTGACTCCGTAAATCTGCTCAGAAGCAAGATTTTGCTCCTAAAGTACGTCAAATGGCAGAATCTAGCACCATATACATCATAATTTGTGTTTTCTGAGTGCTATTTGCAGTTTTACAAACTGTGGAATAAGTCGCAGTCACGCTTCCCCGTGCAGATTTTCACAATCAAAAAGTTCATATTCCTATTCAGGACCTCATAATATGTATGAATCTTTCGACAAAAACATCATATTTCGTGTTTTCAGAGCGCTATCTGCAGTTATATGAAGTTTTAAATATGTCAAAATTACCACATTCTGAGCAGTTTCAAAGTATCGCAAATCACATAAATCTATCCAATACAACATAATACGCATGAATCCGTCCATAAATGCACAAAATTTTGCGTTTTCAGCAAATTATCAGCGTGTTTTCTGAGTGTCGTTGAGAAATTTTTTGACTATGTAAATCTGCTCAGAAGCAAGATTTTGCTTCAAAAGTGCGTTATATGGCAGAATCCAGCACTAAATACATCATATTTCGTGTTTTCAGAGTGCTATCTGCAGTTTCACAAACTTTGGAATAAGTCAAAAAAACGCTTTTCCGCGCAGATTTTCACAATCAAAAAGTTCATATTCCTATTCAGGACCTCATACTATGTATGAATCTATCGACAAAAACATCATATCTCGTGTTTTCAGAGCGTTATCTGCAGTTATATGAAGTTTGAAATAAGTCAAAATTAAATTGAAGTTTTCTGAGTGCCGTTGAGAAATTTTTGACTCCGTAAATCTGCTTAGAAGCAAGATTTTGCTCCTAAAGAACGTCATATGGCAGAATCTAGCACCATATACATCATAATTTGTGTTTTCTGAGTGCTATTTGCAGTTTTACAAACTGTGGAATAAGTCGAAGTCACGCTTCTCCGCGCAGATTTTCACAATCAAAAAGTTCATATTCCTATTCAGGACCTCATAATATGTATGAATCTTTCGACAAAAACATCATATTTCGTGTTTTCAGAGCGCTATCTGCAGTTATATGAAGTTTTGAATATGTCAAAATTACCACATTCTGAGCAGTTTCAAAGTATCGCAAATCACATAAATCTATCCAATACAACATAATACGCATGAATCCGTCCTCAAATGCACAGAGTTTTGCGTTCCCAGCGAGTTATCAGCGTGTTTTCTGGGTGTCGTTGAGAAATTTTTGACTCCGTAAATCTGCTCGGAAGCAAGATTTTGCTTCAAAAGTGCGTTATAAGGCAGAATCTAGCACCAAATACATCATATCTCGTGTTTTCAGAGTGCAATTTGCAGTTTTACAAACTGTGGAATAAGTCGAAATCACGCTTTTCCGCGCAGATTTTCACAATCAAAAAGTTCATATTCCTATTCAGGACCTCATGAATCTATCGACATAAACATCATATTTTGTGTTTTCGGAGCGCTATCTGCAGTTATATGGAGTTTGAAATAAGTCAAAATTACCACATTCTGAGCAGTTTCAAAGTATCGCAAATCACATAAATCTATCCAATACAACATAATACGCATGAATTCGACCTCAAATGCACAAAGTTTTGCGTTTCCAGCGAGTTATCAGCGTGTTTTCTGAGTGCCGTTGAGAAATTTTTGACTCCGTAAATCTGCTCAGAAGCAAGATTTTGCTCCTAAAGTACGTCATATGGCAGAATCTAGCACCATATACATCATAATTTGTGTTTTCTGAGTGCTATTTGCAGTGGAATAAGTCGAAGTCACGCTTTTCCGCGCAGATTTTCACAATCAAAAAGTTCATATTCCTATTCAGGACCCCATGATATGTATGAATCTATCGACAAAAACATCATATTTCGTGTTTTCAGAGCGCTATCTGCAGTTATATGAAGTTTGAAATAAGTCAAAATTACCACATTCTGAGCAGTTTCAAAGTATCGCAAATCACATAAATCTATCCAATACAACATAGTACGCATGAATCCGTCCTCAAATGCACAAAATTTTGCGTTTCCAGCGAGTTATCAGCGTTTTTTTATGAGTCTCGTTGAGAAATTTTTCACTCCGTAAATCTGCTTAGAAGCAAGATTTTGCTCCTAAAGAACGTCATATGGCAGAATCTAGCACCATATACATCATAATTTGTGTTTTCTGAGTGCTATTTGCAGTTTTACAAACTGTGGAATAAGTCGAAGTCACGCTTTTCCGCGCAGATTTTCACAATCAAAAAGTTCATATTCCTATTCCGGACCTCATGATATGTATGAATCTATCGACAAAAACATCATATTTCGTGTTTTCAGAGCGCTATCTGCAGTTATATGAAGTTTAAAATAAGTCAAAATTACCACATTCTGAGCAGTTTCAAAGTATCGCAAGTCACATAAATCTATCCAATACAACATAATACGCATAAATCCGTCCTCAAATGCACAGAGTTTTGCGTTCCCAGCGAGTTATCAGCGTGTTTTCTGGGTGTCGTTGAGAAATTTTTGACTCTGTAAATCTGCTTAGAAGCAAGATTTTGCTTCAAAAGTGCGTTATATGGCAGAATCTGGCATCAAATACATCATATTTCGTGTTTTCAGAGTGCCATTTGCAGTTTCACAAACTTTGGAATAAGTCGGAATCACGCTTTTCCGCGCAGATTTTCACAATCAAAAAGTTCATATTCCTATTCAGGGCCTCATAATATGTATGAATCTGTCGACAAGAACATCATATTTCGTGTTTTCAGAGCGTTATCTGCAGTTATATGAAGTTTGAAATAAGTCAAAATTACCACATTCTAAGCAGTTTCAAAGTATCGCAAATCACATAAATCCATCCAATACTACATAATACGCATGAATCCGTCCTCAATTGCTCAAAATACTGCGTTTCCAGCGAGTTATCAGCGTTCTTTCTGAAACTCGTTGAGAAATTTTTGACTCTGTAAATCTGCTCAGAAGCAATATTTGGCTTCAAAAGTGCGTTATATGGCAGAATCTAGCACCAAATACATCATATTGCGTGTTTTCAGAGTGCTATTTGCAGTTTTACAAACTTTGGAATAAGTCGAAATCACGCTTTTCCCGCGCGAATTTTCACTATCAAAAAGTTCATATTCCTATTCAGGACCTCATAATATGTATGGATCAATCGACAAAAACGTCATATTTTGTATTATCAGAACGCTATCTGCAGTTATATGAAGTTTGAAATAAGTCAAAATTACCACATTCTAAGCAGTTTCAATGTATCGCAAATCACATAAATCTATCCAATACAACATAATACGCATGAATCATTCCTCAAATGCACAAAATTTTGCGTTTCCAGCAAGTAATTAGCGTTTTTTCTGGGTCTCGTTGAGAAATTTTTAACTATGTAAATCTGATCAGAAGCAAGATTTTGCTTCAAAAGTGCGTTATATGGCAGAATCTAGCACCAAAACATCATATTTAGTGTTTTCAGAGTGCTATTCGCAGTTTTACAAACTTTGGAATAAGTCGAAATCACGCTTTTCCGCGCGGATTTTCACAATTAAAAAGTTCATATTCCTATTCAGGACCTCATAATATGTATGAATCTATCGACAAAAACATAATATTTCGTGTTTTCAGAGCGCTATCAGCAGTTATATGAAGTTTGAAATAAGTCAAAATCACCACATTCTGAGCAAATTCAAAGTATCGCAAATCACATAAATCTATACAATACAACATAATACGCATGAATCCGTCCTCGAATGCACAAAATTTTGCGTTTCCAGCGAGTTATTTGCGTGTTTTCTGAGTGTCATTGAGAAATTTCTGACTCTGTAAATCTGCTCAGAAGCAAGATTTTGCTTTAAATGTGTGTTATATGGCAGAATATAGCACCAAATACATCATATTTCTTGTTTTCTGAGTGCTATTTGCAGTTTTACAAACTTTGTTATAAGCGAAATCACGCTTTTCCGCGCAGATTTTCACAATCAGAGAGCTCATATTCCTATGCAGGACCTCATGATATGTATGAATCTATCGACAAAATCATCATATTTTGTGTTTTCAGAGCGTAATCTGCAGTTATATGAAGTTTGAAATAAGTCAAAATTACCACATTCTGAGCAGTTTCAAAGTATTGCAAATCACATAAATCTATCCAATACTACATATTACGCATGATTCCGTCCTCAAATGCACAACATTCTGCGTTTCCAGCGAGTTATCAGCGTTTTTTCTGTCTCGTTGAGTAATTTTTGACCTTGTTAATCTGCTCAGTAGGAAGATTTTGCTCCAAAAGTGCGTTATATGGCAGAATCTAGCACCAAATACATCATATTTCCTGTTTTTAGAGTGCTATTTGCAGTTTTACAAACTTTGGAATAAGTCGAAATCACGCTTTTCCACGCAGATTTTCATAATCAAAAAGTTCATATTCCTATTCAGGACCTCATAATATGTATGAATCTATCGACAAAAATATCATATTTCGTGTTTTCAGAGCGCTATCTGCAGTTATATGAAGTTTGAAATAAGTCAAAATTACCACATTCTGAGCAGGTTCAAAGTATTGCAAATCACATAAATCTATCCAATACCACATATTACGCATTAATCCGTCCTCAAATGCACAACATTCTGCGTTTCCAGCGAGTTATCAGCGCTTTTTCTGAGTCTCGTTGAGAAATTTTTGACTCTGTAAATCTGCTCAGAAGCAAGATTTTGCTTTAAAAGTGCGTTATATGGCAGAATCTAGCACCAAATACAACATATTTCCTGTTTTTAGAGTGCTATTCGCAGTTTTACAAACTTTGGAATAAGTCGAAATCACGCTTCTCCACGCAGATTTTCATAATCAAAAAGTTCATATTCCTAATCAGGACCTCATAATATGTATGAATCTATCGACAAAAATATCATATTTCGTGTTTTCAGAGCGCTATCTGCAGTTATATGAAGTTTGAAATAAGTCAAAATTACCACATTCTGAGCAGGTTCAAAGTATCGCAAATCACATAAATCTATCCAATACAACATAATACGCATGAATCCGTCCTCAAATGCACAAAATTTTGCGTTTCGAGCGAGTAATCAGCGTTATTTCTGAGTCTCGTTGAGAAATTTCTGACTCTGTAAATCTGCTCAGAAGCAAGATTTTGCCTTGAAAGTGCGTTATATGGCAGAATCTAGCACCAAATACATCATATTCCGTATTTTCAGAGTGCTATTTGCAGTTTTACAATCTTTGGAATAAGTCGAAATCACGCTCCTCCGCGCGGATTTTTGCAATAAAAAAGTTCATATTCCTATTCAGGACCTCATAATATGTATGAATCTATCGATAAAAACATCATATATTGTGTTTTCAGAGCGCTATCTGCAGTTATATGAAGTTTGAAATAAGTCAAAATTACCACATTCTGAGCAGTTTCGAAGTATCGCAAATCACATAAATCTATCCAATACAACATAATACGCATGAATCTGTCCTCAAATGCACAGAGGTTTGCGTTCCCAGCGAGTTATCAGCGTGCTTTCTGGGTGTCGTTTAGGAATTTTTGACTCTGTAAATATGCTCAGAAGCTAGATTTTGCTTCAAAAGTGCGTTATATGGCAGAATCCAGCACCATATACATCATATTTCGTGTTTTCAGAGTGCTATTTGCAGTTTTACAAACTTCGGAATAGGTCGAAATCACGCTCTTCCGCGCGGATTTATACAATCAAAAAGTTCATATTCCTATTCAGGACCTCATAATATGTATGAATCTATCGACAAAAACATCATATTTCGTATTTTCAGAGCGCTATCTGCAGTTATATGAAGTTTGAAATAAGTCAAAATTACCACATTCCGAGCAGTTCCAAAGTATCGCAAATTACATAAATCTATCCAATACAACATAATACGCATGAATCCGTCCTCAAATGCACAAAATTTTGCGTTTCCAGCGAGTTATCAGCGTGTTTTCTGAGTGTCGTTGAGAAATTTTGGACCCTGTAAATCTGCTCAGAAGCAAGATTTTGCTTAAAAAGTGCGTTATATGGCAGAATCTAGCATCAAATACATCATATTACGTGTTTTCAGAATGCCTTTTGCAGTTTCACAAACTTTGGAATTAGTCGAAATCACGCTTTTCCGCGCAGATTTTCACAATCGAAAAGTTCATATTTCTATTAAGGACCTCATAATATGTATGAATCTATCGACAAAAACATCATATTCCGTGTTTTCAGAGCGTTATCTGCAGTTACATGAAGTTCGAAATAAGTTTAAATTACCACATTCTAAGCAGTTTCAAAGTATCGCAAATCACATAAATCCATCCACTACAACATAATACGCATGAATCCGTCCTCAATTGCACAAAATTCTGCGTTTCCAGCGAGTTATCAGCGTTTTTTCTGAATCTCGTTGAGAAATTTTTGACTCTGTAAATCTGCTCAGAAGCAATATTTGGCTTCAAAAGTGCGTTATATGGCAGAATCTAATACCAAATACATCATATTTCGTGTTTTCAGAGTGCTATTTGCAGTTTTACAAACTTTGGAATAAGTCGAAATCACGCTTTTCCGCGCAGATTTTCACAATCAAAAAGTTCATATTCCCATTCAGGACCTCATAATATGTATGAATCTATCGACAAAAACATCATATTTTCTGTTTTCAGAGCGCTATCTGCAGTTATATGAAGTTTGAAATGAGTCAAAATTACCACATTCTAAGCAGTTTCAAAGTATCGCAAATCACATAAATCTATCCAATACAACATAATACGCATGAATCCGTCCTCAAATGAACAAAATTTTGCGTTTCCAGCGAGTAATTAGCGCTTTTTCTGGATCTCGTTGAGAAAATTTTAACTATGTAAATCTGCTCAGAAGCAAGATTTTGCTTCAAAAGTGCGTTATATGGCAGGATCTAGCACCAAATACATCATATTTCGTGTTTTCAGAGTGCTATTTGCAGTTTTACAAACTTTGGAATAAGTCGAAATCACGCTTTTCCGCGCGGATTTTCACAATTAAAAAGTTCATATTCCTGTTCAGGACCTCATAATATGTATGAATCTATCGACAAAAACATCATATTTAGTGTTTTCAGAGCGCTATCAGCAGTTATATGAAGTTTGGAATAAGTCAAAATTACCACATTCTGAGCAGTTTCAAAGTATCGCTAATCACATAAATCTATCCAATACAACATATGTAACATTTCATTTCCTCTACCTCTTATCTTTTGTTTCGTCAGACCTAAAATGTTTAATTGTTAACTATAAATGTTATTTGTTTCTTACCCTCGTTATACTACTAACCTACTTTCATTGTTTATCAATTATGATCCTGTCAGATGTTGACTTTCGTTTCTGCTGTATGGTGCTGTTGTCTGGCGGCAATAGTTGTAACTAATCTTTTTTTCGCGTTCTTATGCAACTTTCTTTTCAGATCTGTATTTCCAGCTGATGGAATTCCCGATTGGAGTTTGAAATGCCGATATTTTTATTATTAAACTAACGATTAGTAATTTCCATACTTAACAGGAAAACTGTACTTAACTTTGAGAAGGTTACTTTAAAGGCCATTCATTCCGATTTTGGAAGTCTTATCGAAAAGTGCTAGCGAATTATTATTTTGTGAATTTTGTGCCAAAGTTTATTATCGGGCCGAAATTTAAAACACCCTTGGTGGATTTGAATTCGCAGCGTTCCGAACCACGGTTCAGCGGAAATTATTCCGGATTTTGTTTCGAACTTGATCTTCAAAAATCAAAACCTACCAGCCGATCAACATCAGAAGGTAGAAGCTATTGCAATTTCCTAGAGTCATTTATTCATATTAGTTACATTTTCTTATTTGCTAAACTAAAACTTAATTAAAAATTAATTGCTCAAATCAAACTAAAACTTAATTAAAAATACATTGCTCAAATCAATTAGTTCATCGCAGTATCGCATTTCAGACTTTAATTCGGCTTATTCTTTCAGGCTTCTCTTTTGTGTCTCCTTTTTTTGTGTGTTTCCCGTATTCCATTTTGCGTATTCGACTTGCGTCGTTTCGGATTCACCGCTGGTATCTTCGGGACTTTCCGTTCGTCATCGCCTGTGACGTCATCGTCATCCGTCTTGCGGCAGAGCATCTGCGCCATCTTGAAGATCTACCTCCACGATCTCCGAGTGGACATCGAGTCGGCGCAAAAGCTAAGATTTATTTGTGTTACGATTTTATTGGTTAATTATTATAACATTTATTCTTGTAAACCCAATCAAACCGATATTTACTTTTATTCAATTTTCTACTGTTTTGGTGAGTTGTTGCCATTAACGTGTGGCAAACGCACTAAGCGTTAACCGCGCGGCGCCGTAGCTCCTAGAGCGAGTCAATCACTCATTCCTTTGTGTGCGCACTACGATCCGTGAGGGTACCCCCAACTGTCCCGTAGAGTGTGTTGAGCACGATTGTTATTCGCCTCGATTTTTGCACGAGCTCTATCCGCTATTGTGTACGCGATTCTCGTAATACTGCGCCTGCCATTCGCCGCGACTGTAATAAACATCAGTTATCATCATACTCAGTTTGATTGGCATACTTGTTTCTGGAGTTTCGTATTGCCAATAAAAGTCGATTGTCTGCAAAGCTAGTGACTAGTTTTTTTTCGCGCGCTTGCCTTTTTCCTCCCCCTCCCGTTTAGGTTCGGCGATCAACCGTCGGTTGAACCAAGGACGCTACCAGGTCGCCTGGCGCCCAACAGAAATATTATTAAAATCCTCCAGATTCGACGTAGACCGCACGCCGTCTCCTATGAGCTAGCTGAGGTTTCAACCCGGGTAGGGATTGAACGGAGGTTATAAATTGGCGCCCAACGTGGGGCCTTTTCATTATTCTATTGTTATACTTCGGTTTCCGCGAATTTTATTTGCTAGTTTTCGCTTATCGCTCTTAACTTCATTTTCATTCACCGCGCGTGTATTTAATACTGCTTGTTGTTATTCTTGTATTGCTTGTATTTGTCACACATTTATTGCTAACATGGATTTCCGTATGGACCCTTATCGGTTATTGTCAGCCGAGCTAACATACGAATTATTAATTCGCGATCTTGATGCTGGAGGCACTGTAGCTGAAAGACGCTTACGCTTGTCGGCTCATCTCAAGTCCGAGAAATCAGAAGATGCGTCTGGATTAAAGGCTAATCTTACTCCCGCTTCAGAGCACAAAATATGTCAGCAGCAACTCCAGCAGTTGTCCACTGCACTAGGAAAATTCGATTTTAATAATTTTCGAAATGAATACGCACGAATAGGTAGTCGTTTAGCGCACTTGATACTCCGCATTCAGCGAGTTCAGCCCCTTGATGAGCAGGAGCATAAGGTTCAGAAAGAGTTAACCGCAAAATGCCAAGAATGTGTCACGGAATTAAAATTAAAATACTCAGCTAAAGCTTCCGCATTACTTATGGGTGAGCACGAACAATCCATGACCGAGCCAGAGGTTGAGGAAGAAATTCCCGTTGTTGATGTCGCCTCACCTCAACCTGAGACTGCAAGTAGCCCGATTTTCCGTCCTGTTGATATGGACGCGCGTCTGGTACAAGCTCTTGAAAATTTGTCTTGTGTGTACACTCAGAACCGACCACAATCTTCCGAGGCCGCACCTGCAATCTATAAATGGAGCTTAACTTACACGGGTGGTACTGGCTTAACGAGCTTTTTGCAACGCGTTGAAGAGTTGAGAATCGCCCGGAACGTCACCAAGGCTCAACTATTCGCTTCTGCGGTCGATTTGTTTAGTGGTAACGCACTTACTTGGTTCCGAGCTCGCAGACACAATTTATTTTCGTGGGATGACCTAGTGGACGCTCTCAAGACCACATTTCTGCCCTGTGACTATGAATTCGATCTATGGACAGAAATACGTAATCGTACTCAAGGAGACGAGGAGAATGTATCGATATTCATTGCCAAAATGGAATGTTTGTTTAATCGTCTGAATAGTCAACCCTCTGAGATAGAGCGAGTAGCGCACATTATGAGGAATTTACTACCGTACCTCCAAAAAGGGATTGGTCTTTCGCGTTTCACCTCCGTAAGTGAATTAGACACGACCTGCCGACAGCTAGAAGAAATCCACTTACGCACGAAACGATTTCAGCCTCCGCCTACCGTTCAGAGATCGCTGGAGCCTGACCTCGCTTATCGTCGTGAGCGGTCTGACCACCGGAACGTCGCACTGAATTCTCTGGAAACAATTAAATGTTGGAATTGTGATCAACCAGGACACGTTTCGGGAAACTGTACCCAACCATTGCGACGACATTGCTTTCGCTGTGGCCGTGTGGACGTGACAACGCGTACTTGCCCTAAATGCACGTCGTCGGGAAATGGTCGTGGGAGACGCTAGATGGTCGCGCTATGTCCTCCCGCTCACTCAAGGCGGTCACTTACGTCTCAGAAATATTAAAATCTGAAAATGAGCAACTTGCTCGTAACAAAGTTATATTAAATTACCTGTTAGAACATAACGTCAATGACGAACGCCCTTTTTTGCGCATGAAGATATTCGACGTTGAGTTTTTAGGATTGTTAGATTCAGGTGCCACAAGATCTGTTATTGGAGGGCCAGGATGGAATCAATTACGTAGTTTCGGTATCGATTTGAATCAAAAAGATTCCCCTGATTGCACTGTCGCGAATGGAAACGCTTGTTCAAGTTTAGGATCGGTTTCCTTACCAGTTCGTCTTCTCGATCAAGTTAAACTGGTGAATTTTCTTGTAGTACCTGCAGTTAACCAGACTGTAATCCTTGGACTCGATTTTTGGAAAAAAATGGCCATAGTTCCTGATTTGCGTCGCGATGTGTGGACGTTTGGTCCTATTACTCCGACTATTAGTTTGGATAGCGTAAACACTGCTTTAGAACTTTCGGACGAAGAGCAAGTGCAGCTCGCGAACCTTTTGACGAAGATGTGAGACGCCATGGGCACGACTCTAGGTTGCACTGACCTGGTGGAGCATGAGATTATTGTGGCGAGTGCTCCCATAAAACAACGACATTATCCTGTCTCACCGGTTATGCAACAACACATTAATGACGAGCTCGACAAGATGTTGAAAACGGGAATACGCATGAAACCGTCCTCAAATGCACAAAATTTTGCGTTTCCAGCGAGTTATCAGCGTGTTTTCTGAATGTCATTGAGAAATTTCTGACTCTGTAAATCTGCTCAGAAGCAAGATTTTGCTTCAAATATGTGTTATATAGCAGAATCTAGCACCAAATACATCATATTTCTTGTTTTCAGAGTGCTATTTGCAGTTTTACAAACTTTGGAATAAGCGAAATCACGCTTTTCCGCGCCGATTTTCACAATCAGAAAGTTCATATTCCCATGCAAGACCTCATAATATGTATGAATCTATTGACAAAAACATCATATTTTGTGTTTTGAGAGCGCTATCTGCAGTTATATGAAGTTTGAAATAAGTCAAAATTACCACATTCTGAGCAGTTTCAAAGTATCGCAAATCACATAAATCTATCCAATACTACATATTGCGCATGAATCCGTCCTTGAATGCACAAAATTCTGCGTTTCCAGCGAGTTATCAGCGTTTTTTCTGAGTCTCGTTGAGAAATTTTTGACTCGGTAAATCTGCTCAGAAGCAAGATTTTGCTTCAAAAGTACGTTATATGGCAGAATCTAGCACCAAATACATAATATTTCTTGTTTTTAGAGTGCTATTTGCAGTTTCACAAACTTTGGAATAAGTCGAGATCACACTTTTCCACGCAGATTTTCACAATCAAAAAGTTCATATTCCTATTCAAGACCTTATAATATGTATGAATCTATCGACAAAAACATCATATTTCGTGTTTTCAGAGCGCTTTCTGCAGTTATATGAAGTTTGAAATATGTCAAAATTACCACATTCTGAGCAGGTTCAAAGTATCGCAAATCACATAAATCCATCAAATACAACATAATACGCATAAATCCGTCCTCGAATGCACAAAATTTTGCGTTCCCAGCGAGTAATCAGCGTTTTTTCTGAGTCTCGCTGAGAAATTTTTGACTCTGTAAATCTGCTCAGAAGCAAAATTTCGCTTCAAAAGTGCGTTATATTGCAGAATCTAGCACCAAATACATCATATTTCGTGTTTTCAGATTGCTTTCTGCAGTTTTACAATCTTCGGAATAAGACGAAATCACGCTTTTCCGCACGGATTTTCGCAATTGAAAAGTTCATATTCCTATTCAGGACCTCATAATATCTATGAATCTATCGACAAAAACATCATATTCTGTGTTTTTAGAGCGCTATCTGCAGTTATATGAAGTTTGAAATAAGTCAAAATTACCACATTCCGAGCAGTTTCAAAGTATCGCAAATCACATAAATCTATCCAATGCTACATATTTCGCATGAATCCGTCCTCGAATGCACAATTTTTTGCGTTTCCAGCGAGTTATCAGCGTTTTTTCTGATTCTCGTTGAGAGATTTTTGACTCCGTAAATCTGCTCGGAAGCAAGATTTTGCTTCAAAAGTGCGTTATATGGCAGAATCTAGCACCAAATACACCATATTTCATGTTTTTAGAGTGCTATTTGCAGTTTCACAAACTTTGGAATAAGTCGGAATCACGCTTCTCCACGCAGATTTTCACAATCGAAAAGTTCATATTCCTATTCAGGACCTCATAATATGTATGGATCTATCGACAGGAACATCATATTTCGTGTTTTCAGAGCGCTATCTGCAGTTATATGAAGTTTGAAATAAGTTAAAATTACCACATTCTTAGCAGTTTCAAAGTATAGCAAATCACATAAATCTATCCAATACAACATAATACGCATGAATTCGTCCTCAAATGCACAAAATTTTGCGTTTCCAGCAAGTTATCAGCGTTTTTTCTGAGTCTCGTTGAGAAATTTTTGACTCCGTAAATCTGCTCGGAAGCAAGATTTTGCTTCAAAAGTGCGTTATATGGCAGAATCTAGCACCAAATACATCATATTTCGTGTTTTCAGAGTGCAATTTTCAGTTTTACAAACTGTGGAATAAGTCGAAGTCACGCTTTTCCACGCTGATTTTCACAATCAAAAAGTTCATATTCTTATTCAGGACCTCATATTATGTATGAATCTATCGACAAAAACATCATATTACGTGTTTTCAGAGCGCTATCTGCAGTTATATGAAGTTTGAAATAAGTCAAAATTACCACATTCTGAGCAGTTTCAAAGTATCGCAAATCACATAAATCTATCCAATACAACATAATACGCATGAATCCGTCCTCAAATGCACGAAATTTTGCGTTTCCAGCGAGTTATCAGCGTTTTTTCTGAGTCTCGTTAAGAAATTTTTGACTTCGTAAATCTGCTCGGAAGCAAGATTTTGCTTCAAAAGTGCGTTATATGGCAAAATCTAGCACCAAATACATCATATTTAGTGTTTTTAGAGTGCTATTTGCAGCTTTACAAACTTTGGAATAAGTCGAAATCACGCTTTTCCGCGCGGATTTTCACAATCAAAAAGTTTATATTCCTATTCAGGATCTCATGATATGTATAAATCTATCGACAAAAACATCATATTTCGTGTTTACAGAGCGCTATCTGCAGTTATATGAAGTTTGAAACAAGTCAAAATTACCACATTCTGAGCAGTTTCAAAGTATCGCAAATCACATAAATCTATCCAATACAACATAATACGATGTGTGTCAAGTCAGATGGCCCCATACTTGGAATGAGAAAAAAAAATCGCTCAAGAGTTAGTGCTAGGTTTGTGCTGGTTTGTGCTGGAATCCTAGAGTTTGTGCTAATTAATTACACTTGTAATTAACAATCGATAGTGGGAATCTGGCGTGACACTAGGAGTGAACCTCCACTATTTATAGCAATATTCGATCAATTATAGTACAGGCACTTAGTGCTAGGTTTGTGCTGGCTAGATATGAGTGATGAAAGTCTATGCTATTTATTTGTACATAATATCAAAAATATAATTGGGGTATCTGGCGTGACACTACAAGCAAATCTCCACTATTTATTGGAATATTCAATCAATCATCAGACAGGAACATAGTGCTAGGTTTGTGCTACTTATATATGAATTATGGAAATTTGTGCTTTCTGCTAACACATTTTATTGACAATCGATAGTGGGAATCTGGCGTGACACTAAGAGTAAACTTCTACTCCTAATCATAATACTTGATCAATTATGATACAGACACTTAGTGCTAGGTTTGTGCTGGCTAGATATGAGTTATGAAAGTTTGTGCTATTCATTTGTACATAATAATAACAATATGATTGGGGAATCTGGCGTGACACTACGAGCTAACCTCCACTATTTATTAAAATATTCAATAAATTATCAGACAGGAACTTAGTGCTAGGTTTGTGCTACTTATATATGAACTATGGGAATTTGTGCTTTCTGCTAGCACATGTTATTATCAATCGATATTGGGAATCTGGCGTGACACTAAGAGTAAACTTCTACTTTTAATCACAATACTTGATCAATTATGATACAGACACTTAGTGCTAGGTTTGTGCTGGCTAGATATGAGTTATGAAAATTTGTGCTATTCAGTTGTATATGATATTAACAATATAATTGGGGAATCTGGCGTGACACTGAGAATAAACCCCTACTATCCATGGAAATATACATGCGAGAATAATTCTGTAACTTAGTGCTAGGTTTGTGCTACTTAATTACAAATTATGAAAGTTTGTGCTTGCTGTTAGCACATGTTATTCCCAATCGATAGTGGGAATCTGGCGTGACACTAAGAGTGAACTTCTACTTCTAATCACAATACTTGATAAATTATGGTACATACACTCAATGCTAGGTTTGTGCTGCACATATATGAATTATGAAAGTTTGTGCTATTCATTTGTACTTGATATTGAGAATAGAATTGGGGAATTCGTCGTGACACTAAGAATAAACCCATAATATTTATGAGAATATACATGCGGAAATAATTCTGGCACTTGATGCTAGGTTTGTGCTACTCATATTACAATTATGAAAGTTTGTGCTTTGTGTTAACACATGTTGATAACAATCGATAATGGGAATCTGGCGTCACATTAGGAGTAAACCTTCACTCCTTATCACAATATTCGATTGTTTATTATACATACATTTAATGCTAGGTTTGTGCTACCTTAATACAAATTATGAAAGTTTCTGCGATTCATTTGTACTAGATATTGAAAATAAGATACGAAAATCTGGCGCAACACCAAGAGTAAACCCTTACTATTTATAAAGATATGCATGCGAATACAATACATTCACTTGGTGCAAGGTTTGTGCTCCTTTTCAATGTTATTCTTGAAATGTTCAATCATTAGCTTCCCTAATTAATTTACATCAAAAGTTGAAAAGTTTATTGAAGAGGAAAAATTTCACCATTTTTTGATACTAATATTTTTGATTTCACTGTACCAGGAACCAATAGAATCACGAAAAGGTTCATTGATAATTTTCTTCGATGAAATAACAGAATAAAATTGAAAAAAACTCATATTTGTCGAGCACTATTTTGAACGTAAAACCATTTCACCATATCTAGTTTTTCTTTTGAATTATACATTTCAATTCAAGACACTTGATATGAAACGCTGATGACAGCAGATGACAGATATGAGCAAAAACTTTGAATGGGTATATTTGTTTTTTATTTCATGACACTTCGATTTTAAGACAATTATCAGTGAACATTCTCGTGATTTTACTGGTTTCCAGTGAAATAAAATTTGAAATATTAGTGTTAGAAAATGCAAAAATCTCTTCTCTACAATAAACTATTTAACTTTTTTAATATAAAATAATCAGAAAAGCCAATAATTGAACATTTCAAAAATAGCATTGAAAACGCTATGGTCTCCACCCTGTATACTTGATAAGAACAATAGAGTTGAGGAATCTGGCGCATCTTTTTTTCTTACATATATTGCCAAGTCGAACTTACTGCTTGTGCCAGAAGGCCGCTTGAACTTGAGCATAGTATCATCAGTAATCAAAACCTTCAACGCTTATAAAAACATAAGCAATATTAATAGTCATAAACAAATATAAACATTATTTTAAGAATCACAAAAAGATGTATTTCAGTGCAATTATTAATCTTAAGTTGAAGTGGTGTAAGTGCAGACTGGTTTTTGTAAAGTTAGACTTTAAACCAGTGTATTTTAAGTTTTCGATGTGAATTCTTAACGCTGTCGATATCAAACGCTTTGCAGCTATTTCTATTTGATTAATTATAACTAAGACCCCAATTTTGCTTGAGAATTTCCATTTGTATAGAAAATTGTTTGAAAGTGTCATCTACTCTGCACTTTCCCCGAAATGGGGGCAAGAGCGTAACCGATAGTTAAAAATGCTTTGAGACCTTGTTCCATATGCAATGAGGCAAGAGCAGAATAATGGAGAAATCTGCTATAATATGCTCTTTACAGCATCAGAATATATTGTTTAGCTCTATTGTTATTCATTTTCAAACAAAATAGTCTATTTGCTGAGTAATAGAAGAGGGTAGAGAAAAATAAAACAATGTTTGGAATATAAACATTAAATTATTGAAAAATTGACCATCGTATATTAAATTGACAGGAAGATCAGAGAAATTCATTCTCAAGAATCTTTATTGTGATGGTCTGCACTTGCCCCATCTAATAAAATTCACGGGGCAATATCAGACTAGTGTTTTTCTCAATAAATTGAGACAAAATACTAAAGAAACTATCTAATCAATGTAAATTCACGTCCATATTATTTATACCCATCTGAAGTAGAATCATAGGATATAGATTTACTTAGGAACTATTGCTTGTTCATAGTGACATCAATGTTGCATATGTACTTCACACGTGATTGTTCAGCATTGACTGATATAAGTGAAGAAGACAAGTTCATTCTTGCGCGAAATCTATGTCGAATAGCTCATATTAACTTGAAGTACATTACCAAACACTGGTTGAAGAAATTTAATTCATATTAAAATAAAAATAACCTGTTTAAGCACTTGCCCCGTTTACGAACTTAGCCCACTGCACCTTAAATCAATCAATGCCACGGTAGCAACACAGACATTATTGTGTCCTGTAGCGCACGGCAGCAAATGCACCAGAGATGATGTCATTGTAATAACACTAGTATGCTCTCTACACTCAGTTAGTTTGAAGAATCGGAACTTGATATTTCCCTTGAGTATATCAAGAATCACACAAATATCTGAGAATAATTGAGGTAATCTGGAATTTATAAGAGGTAATTTGCTGCCTTTTCATCAAATATGGTACCTCTGACTGTATGTATAGTACTAGAAGATCGGAAACCTCAGGGCACTAAGTGAAAGCACTTGTAGCGTGTAACTGCGCTTGATCACATATTTTCCATGAAGAACCTGAACTATTCTGTCGTGTGGCTTGGAGTGAGAGAATTTTTTATATTCTGCATGTTTTCTCTATTTTTAGCAAATTATGTGTGCTATCTCTCGTAGTTCTCCAGTACAAATAGATTAAGAAATGTACGTATTTAATGTACCGTGAATATACATATGTATCGAGAGGTGCATGGTAATGTTTCTTGCGTAGGTTTTGGTATGAGCTGAAACTTTGTATAATAGTATTTCTAAGTGGCTTGGTAACAGACTAAGGCCCGGTTGTACAATCTTGCCTCATCTATAGCTTCGTTGAATCGAGCCTATTCACTATGGTCACAATTACTGAAATAATTGTTACTATAAAGAATAAACTTTGTTAAACTAAACTGTAGATAAGAATATATTGTATAACTCAGCCTTAGAGATTTGGCGGGCAGCTCTCAACTATTTTCAATTATACGAATTTTCGGAAAAAAATATATATGGGCAAATATTCTGGATAGAAGCAGAGATTTTTGGCACCCATAGTAATATTGAATATGAGAAGTATTTGTATTCAGTCTTTAATTTAAGGTTTTTTGTCATATGGAATTTTTTCTCTACAGCTTAACATAGGCTTGAAGTTTTCTTCTGCTTTTTGAATTTAACGCTCTTTTTTCCGATGCTTGTTACTTCCAAAAAATCAATCTCAGACAGTGTACCATTGTATCTGCAAATTTATTTGTGTAATCTTCAAACCAGCAACTAGCTAATCTATGTTGTATTACTTTTTGAGTTTTTATTTCTCATCAAAATCCATCGGGGATCCAAAGCCTATCGATAACCACTTGAGGAAATATTGTTTTGATGATCAATCCTTGTCCTATCTCGGTTTTGATTTTCAAAACAAGAAAATGAAGATTTCCACTCTTGCTCATTGCATGGCAATGTATTTCTTATCTTGTTTCAAGAATTCTTGATATTTCTTGACATTTAGAAGGGAATCCCTTCTCACTATCGTTTCATACAATCCAAACGCTTAAGTTCAGTGTTAGTGTCAACCCATTCCCCTCCCTCTCAGTTATGGAACAGTTATTTTAGCAACGCTTTCAAAGATTGCCACCAATAAAACTGAGAGGAAAGTCTGTAATTCTCATATTTCAATCAGTGTTTGCAATTATTATTTGTTCTATTAAAATAGCAGGGTAACCAAATTACTCAAAGTATTGGAAAATCTATCTACACATTCCTACTCTACATAATCGATCTGTTCACCGGAAACTGTAGACTTATGCTTTCGATATTTACAAAAGATTTGTTTTGAAATTCATAGTCACAGATACTTTCTACTTCCCTGACCTATATAATATGATAGCGGAGGTATTTTGATCGTCATTTTTTGACAGTCCGGGATTCTGATGCATCTCAACATTTTAAACACTACTGAACCCAAAAAACATAATTTGAAAAAGAAAATTCTCTGTCTGTCTGAAAGCACAATAACTTAAGAATGCGTATGAATTTATGATGGGAATTCTATATTTTAGTTTTTTTTATTAGAAAACAAGGTTTATATTCGAGAATAGGCTATTCTCAACCATTAGTATCAAAACATTATGGAAGGAAATTGACAGTTTTTTGCGTTTTTCACTTACTTGTACTGAGTACAAGTAAGTATTGTGGGACCGTCAAAATTCACCTATCAAGATTTTGATGAGAACATCCGTTTTGAGCATCTCTGAATCCATTTTGACTATTTTCGGCTTGATGTCGGTACGTATATGATCGTTCGTGCGTAACTTGCAAATCTCAAAACTGGCTGAACGTATAATGTTGAAATTTTGTATTCAAGGGTCTAGTTGTGCACCTCGCATTATAGTTCCAATTGTCTGTACCAGAAGTGCACTTTACTTGAAATTTTTCTAATAAATCCAAAATGATCATCTGCAGGATGTTGGAACTCAGTATTTGAACTTGATGTTATATCAGAATGATTATCTGCTTTTTTTGTATGAACCGGCTTAGCCAGAAGTGCACTTTTCTTGAAACCTTTTTTGAAATCTTTGCATATATCTAGAATGATCAGCCATAGCATATTGAAATTTAGTGTTTGAACTTGTTGTAGCATCAAAATAGTTATACTATTTTTGTATCAATCGGCTGAGCCGGAAGTGCAGTTTATATGTATAACAGACATTCAGAATTTGCCGTCAATCAGTTCAATTGAAATGATAAAGTGGGCAATAATAATCTGTTGTCAATTTTTTAATTTTGTTTGACATTGTACATATCAAAATATTATTAAAATTATATTAATCATAATCTGTAGTGACAGAATTCTTTATTGAATAAATTTGTGTACACATATATCAAATGATGTTCTAGTGAGTCACGTGATGTTCACGTCAGATTTTTCCATAAACGGTGATATTTATCATAAGATATAACTGAAATCAATTATCAACATTTACTTGAAACATTTTCCGAAACTACTAGCGATTAATTTGATATAATTAAAATTTTGATCACTTCCAATTTCGTTACATTTTTCTGAAGCAAAGACATAATCAAAATCAAAATGTGGATTTGGAGCTATTATTATTTATATTTAGACATCACGTGCAAACGTTCGTCAAGGTCAATTGATTTTTCTGAATAAGTTATTTGACACTCTAAATTTTGAGACAGCGATGAAACTGACTATGAAGTTTATGGTCGTGGAAACACTCTCATGGCCACAGCAGATTTTGAAATTTCAATAATAGATTAATGAAAGCGGATTTGAAAAGCAAGTTGTCACGATATCAAGATTTCTTGACAAGTGGTCTTGAATCTTGATGATACTTTCTTGTACTTGTGAGACACTAACTTGAGGGCTCATCGAGGACCCACAAAGAACCTCTCGAGGGTCCATCGAGGACCCATTCGTGAGTGCCTTGATTTAATCAAAGATTTATTATTATTATTCTTTCTTACGTTATGAATTTCCCTCTTCATTCTATTTCATAGGAGTACATCGAATTAACTCTTCTCGCGCCAAGCTACACTTTTCTCATGTTGAATTTGATGTAATATTCAGTATGAGAAAAAATTTATTGGGAGTCGTAAATAGTTCACATAGAGATTCATAGATAGTTGTATTCCTTTCTGTACAGAAAAAATGTTATATTTCTCAATCCACGGCTGCCAATCTTCAAAGTACTATATATTCATCATCAGTTGTACTATTTTTTATTTCAATCACTTCAAGCAACGAAAGTTTGCAAACTAAAGTTAACTGAACTTTCCCAGAAAAAATAATTGCTAATAGAGGAGGACGTCCATCAAAATTGACCAATGAGAAATTCATCGATGTAATATCTAAATACATCAATGACATATTTATTTCACCGTATGGAAAAATTGCACAGCCTTCATCTCTTGTGTATGAGAAAATAAGTACAGCATTATCGTATCATTTGTCATCGAAAGCAGTATACACTCGAGTACTAAGACAAAAAGATGAAATTTGTCTCTATTTTGGTATTGTTCTCTCAGCGAATGAGAATGAGAATGAAGGAGATATAAATTGAAAGGAAGAAAACTATATTTCTGATTTGGATTGGATTTTGGAATTTGATGTTGTACTTTCAAGTGAAGAATGGAGTGAAATTTCTTTTAAAAATCAAATCTTTGTGAGAAATGAGATAGACAGAGCTTCAACAAAATATAGATATAAGAAAATTAATCCCAAAGGCAAATGGTGCCATGTGATGAATGATTTAATTTGGCGGAAAACAAGAAATGCATGTACGTGGTCATTTAAATGTGGTCATGGTAATATTTATTGCACTGGTCATTGTAAACAATGTAATGCAAAACTGTCTGTTTTCTTCAATGAAGATGTAGATAAAACTACATTCCTACATTTCAAAATTTCTGATTTGAATCATAAAATCAAGCATAATCAGAATATCAAGAGAAAATTGTTATGCGAAGAACGAAATGAAATCAAAAAAAATTTAAAATACAAATCTGTGGGAATTCACCGTAGTGAGAGAGCCGATGATTCAATGGATTTCGGAGATACGGAACCAGCACACTTACATTCTTCAGGTGTGTACAGAAATGTTAGATCAGAAGGAAAAGAAGAAAAATATTTGAATAAGGATCCCATTCTTTCTTTGTGGAGTTTAAAATACACAGTGCCATATTTTCTTTCCATACATAATTGTGGTCTTGACTCTCCATTTGTCCACTACTGGTCTCCACTTCAAAATTATTAGTATGAAAATGTATCAAAAAATAACTACATCTCATGCAGTATTGATGCAACAGGTTCTATATTCAAAATACCAAAACCTAGGCCAACCCCAATAGCTTTTGATAAGCCTAAACCAATTTTTTAGCGCATTTTTCCGAAAAAAGCGCTATTATATTCACTTTGGCTGGCTGGCTGGCTGGCTGGCTGGCGTGACGCTGAGATCTCAGCAACTATACTATTTACAGACTTGAAACTGGTACTAAATAAAAGCTGCTGTTTCGTAGGCTTGCACAAATTGCTTTAATTCAAGCTCAGTGATTGTGGAAAATTGAATTATTAAATTACTTGTTTCAAGTAAAACAATGTCCATAGATATCTATGACATTAGGGATATGGCAACTAAAATTTATTAAAGTAGATGAAAATTTAGTTACAACTTTCGCCGCGGGTGTCACTATTATTATGTACAGTTGTCAAATCTGTCCGGGATTCATTCAATGACTTGTTTGACGCGAATTTGAAGCTCATTAGAATGAATTATTATTATTGGATGAAAATTTTTTAACTTTTGGTGTATTTTTTTTCATATAGCTTTGATAAAGATCAAATTATCATTTCAAGCTACAGCACTTGACCTCCTGTCAGTCAATAACTGAACAATGAAGATTAAAAGGTATTTTTGAGTTTGTACATGTATAAATTATGTACCTATTAAATAGTCAACTTGAAACTAGTACTAAATGGAAGCTGCTGTTCCGTAAGTTTGCCCAAACTGCTTGATTTCAAGCTCAGTAATTGTAAGAGATGGTGATTTGCGAAATCTCTGAAGTAACAAGCATTCATGAGCTGTCAAAAATGCGCTTCCATCAACTAGATGATTCTTGCATTTTTTGTACTGTATCGTATTACAAACCAAAACAAATTTGAAGTCCGTGCCAGTTTCTCAAATGATATCTCAATCACATGATGCTTTTTCCATATATATTTGGTTGAATAGGTGGCTACGTAAAAAAATGATACCGAATGAAGTTATTTTAGATGCTTCAGCTGCTCTGATGAATGCCGCGGCAAGAGCGTTTGCAAAATTTGATAATATAGGTCAATACGTGGACATCTGTTTCAAAATACTTGAAGAATGCACAGTAGATATACCTCAGTGTTTAATTAGAATTGACCGATGTCATTTTATGGAAACTGTAACCACGTGGAAAAAATTTAAAGTTATAGACAAAAGAATAGAAGAATTTTATTGTAGATGTATAGGTTTATTGATAGATACCAAATCTTTCACGACGATCTGTGATATTTTCAAAGATCTATTAGTTACTTGTTTATCACCGAAAGAAGGGTACATTCAAAGTATACCTTCCGAATGTGATTACTCCAAAGAGAGATTAATTGATTTCATTGCTAGAGGTAACAATCTATTGTCGTCAAACGATAATGATAATAATGATGATCCTGACATAACCAAAATATTTGATGGTAAAGGAAAAATTGGAAACAAAATTTTTGA
Organism: Dromius quadrimaculatus; assembly: GCA_963989225.1. Taxonomy (NCBI): domain Eukaryota; kingdom Metazoa; phylum Arthropoda; class Insecta; order Coleoptera; family Carabidae; genus Dromius; species Dromius quadrimaculatus. Next base: position 52,938 of record CAXDIG010000170.1, read on the forward strand.
GCATTTGAGACATACAATAGCCTCCAAAATCAATACAACTGGTCAAAAGGATAATATGTACTATCTACTAGATCTAGAATCATTTTTGAAACGTATATTCATCAAGCTGTCTGTATGGTCCGCAGTAATGGTAGATTATTTCAAAAACTCTAAAGTTTCTGCTTCAAGCGCTGCTGTGGAGAGTTACTTTAAGAAAATCAAACTCCATTTACTAAAAGGCAACACGGAGCAAATGCGAGTGGATGAATTTCTATCCTCACATTTGAAATTCATAGATGGAAGCATAAAAATAGCAAATGCACAATCGAACAGTTCGAAGACGGAAAAAACTGCAACAAACGAATTAGTTATTCCAATATCGAATGACCCAGAGATAGGAAAACATTTAACAAAGGAACTATATATTTCCAAACCAGAATATAGAACTATACCAAATGAAATTTTTGGAGCTTCCTCAACGTTAGAATCATCAAATGAAACATCACTGTTTGAGGTCGGTATAGAACACAAAGAAATAAAATCACCGGATTTCAAAAAAGAAGATATTTTTGATAGTAATCCCAGAAACGAAGAAAACTGGAGGAGTTTGAATCCTAAAACACCATCTCCAGATAAAAGAAGATCTCGTTATTCGTATTTGAATCGCCAATCGGACTGGGTTATTCGAGATCTGCGGCATACTTTCAATACAGTCGGCCTTTTAAAAAATGGGAATATGTGTTCTATTCTTAAAAGCAGCAACATGAGTTACAGTTTGTCCAATACATGCGCATTTGATGCCGTAACTCATTGCTTATTGAACATTTACATTGAAAATAACAGATTCAGCAGATTTGTTGATAGTTTTGTGAAATATAACAAATTTTGTGAGATTATAAGTATCACTGCCAAGAGAGGTGTTACTATCAACACATATAAACTTAGATTAGACATTTTGAAAAACATTTTCCCATATACAGAAATACAAAATACCTTGGTCAGAGAAATTAATAGCAACTGTTCCGTATCATTTTTGTATGACAATCTGTCTGAAGATATTTTATATAGTGCAAAAATTAATAATAAATCTTATGATTCCATTCCATTAGATTATAATAAGCTGAAAACATGTGGCATTCAAAATTTAGAGAAGTGCTTTTGTCTTAATACCGGAAATATAAGAGTGAATAATAGTGGGCTCATTGCATTGGAAATTCTAGAAATTGATATGTTATTAAAGAATGAAGTGATTCCACAATATCTGATTAGAGATATACTATCTTCGATATCAATAAATAGCTATCAATTTGATTTGAAATCTATAGTAGAATATATTCCAGCGGTAGCACAACATTCTCAAGGACATTATGTTACACACTGCAAGCGGGTGTGCAGTTCTTGGCAATGTTTCGATGATTTGAAGCTTCGTACAAAAAATAGTAGTAATGTTATTAGACCACAAATACTCTTCTATTGTCAAACTTAATCACCTGGATGTTGCAAATCGTCTATGTTTGCAAATAAAAATGTTATGTGTACTTATATAATATATTATGATCATATTTTTGTTGAAATATTTGTATTACTCATCCTTTATAATTTAGGATTTCTTCTATCATAATGAAATTTTATGTGGATGATGTTTTGATGAAATTCATACTGTCATTCTGTTTGATCAATTCAATTAATATCTTTAGCATATTTGTTGTTTTTGTATAGTACGGTATTATGTTGAGAACGAATAATTTATTCGTAATTTCATGGCCAATGTTATTGACTATTCTTCTAATCATGAGTTTCAGCCCGGTAACCGACATTTTGATCGGTTAGATCATGTTGTCAATTAAACCTGGCATTAATGAGGTTTTCAGTAATATCTAACTCATCAAAATTTGTTTGGTATGAAGAAACTTCAAATTATTTCATATATACAGTAGAATCCGGATATAACGACCTTTAAGGGACCGGCGATACTATGTCGTACTAACCGGATGACGTACAAAACGGCAGAATTATTTCTTGAGTACATACAGTGGGTCACGAAAGTTTTTGTACACTCAACTGAATGAACACTTCATTAATAAATATCAATATTATTTAAATCAATCTAGTATTAGATCAAAACATAGTCACTGTGTACTTCGTTGACAACAAAACTGGTTTCTTATGTTGAAATAATAAGATAAGTTATTTGGATATTATGAGGATTTATTGATAAGGTGTCTATTTAATTGGGCGTACGAAGACTTTTGTGACTCACTGTATGTACTTAACTTACGAATACATATGTATTATAAATGTGAAAATTAGATTTTCCTATTTAGGTAAATAAAATATTTTGCTTTATTTTAATGGTTCTTAAACATTCCAAATTACAAACATAGGTACATGATGTACTGTAATACAAAGAGATAAAATACACACGCAATACACGAAAAAACTCTGTGTTACAAACGTAGAAAATCTGTTATTTGAGTTTGTTTTTGACAAACTTTTGTTCGGTAGTAAGAACTTCGTACAGCATTGTGAATTCGTGACATCATTGTTTCCATAAGATCGTCATCGTTAGTCTGAACAAACACATTGAGCGTTTCCGCAGCCTTCAGCGCTTTAGATACACTCAACGTTGGATGAATCTCCTCTGGTTCGTCATCATCACCGTCGCTATCTTTGCTATTCGTGTCGTTGGCGATGATATTTTCCACAATTTTTTCATCAGACGGTTCTTCACAAGTGGCGACAGCATAATCGACACACGCGTATTGTTCAAAGTCCTCGTTTGTTATGGGTAACTGATGCTTATCAATAGCCCTCGCCCAAATGCTCAGCGGAACGTCGTCGTCTTCGTCAAAATTATCTGCGTTCGAAGTTATGGTACTTTCTACATTGCTTTGGATAAAACCAGCGTGTTTGTAACAGTTAACAATTGTCCCTTGCTTGAGTTGGGTCCAGGCATCTTGAATCATTAGAATAGCATCAAGAACAGTGATCTTTGGGTACTCAACACTACTGCTTCCGCAGCCGTCTAGTAACTGGATCATTTTCAGGACAAGGTCTTTACGAAAATGTGATTTCAAAGCTCGAATAATCCCTTGATCCATGGGTTGCAACACTGATGTCGTGTTTGGAGGCAGAAACACCAGGGTTATGCTTTTCAAGTTTTCAATATGGGGATGTGCAGGACAATTGTCAACTAACAGCAGGATTTTCTTGCTCTTTTTCGTAAGTTCACGATCCCATGCGCGTACCCATTTGTTAAAAATGTCAGCAGTCATCCAGGCTCTTCGATTGCTCTCATAATCCACTGGCAAATGCCGTACATTTTCAAAACATCTGGGACGTTGAGATTTTCCGATTACGAGAAGTTTTTTTTTAACAGTGCCACTCATGTTGGCTGCCATCATCAAAGTTATTCTCTCCTTTGATAATTTTCCTCCTTTACATTTTTCACCTTTAAATTTCAATGTCTTGTCTAGAGTTAATTTATGAAACAGTCCGGTCTCATCTGCATTAAAAATTTCATCATCTCTAAATTGCGCACGTAGAGTAGGCCAAACCTTTTCTAACCAATCGACTACATCACCTTGTTGAACTGATAAAGACTCGCCAGCAATCTTACCACTGACGATGTTGTGTCTTACTTTAAAACGGTTCATCCAACTCATGGAACGTGTGAAATTTTGCATGTCTAACTGTCTAGCAAAAAAGTTTGCTTTCTCTTGTAGCAGAGGTCCATTAACGGGTATACCCCGGTCGCGCTGAAGCTTGAACCACTGTAACAATGCCTTATCCAGCTGGTCATGAGTAGAAGTCCTTACACGTTTGCATTTCAAAACATTGGCATTAAACAGCGGCTCGATCTTATCTTTACTCTTCTTTACTGCTCTAGGAGCATCTAATTTAGGGTCCTACCGTCGAAGATATTACAGAGGTAACGGAATACTATAATTTGAAGAGAGGATTTTCCCTAAATGTCATGCCAGATTCCCATTATTCAATTGTTAATAACATGTGCTTGCAGAAAGCAAAAACTTTCACATTCAATATCCAAGGAGCACAAACCTTGCACCAAGTAAATTATTGTATTCGCATGCATATTTTCATAAATGGTAGGAGTTTACTCTTGGTGTCGCGCCAAATATTCAAATCTTATTTCCAATATTTAGTACAAATGAATCGCAGAAACTTTCATAATTTGTATTGAGGTAGCACAAACCTATAGCATTTAGTATATGTATAATAAACAATCAACTATTGTAATGAGGAGTGAAGGCTTACTCCTAATGTGACGCCATATTTCCACTATCGATTGTTATTAACATGTGTTAACACAAAGCACAAATTTTCATAATTTTAATATGAGTAGCACAAACCTAGCATTAAGTGCCGGAATTATTTTCGCATGTATATTCTTATAAATATTATGGGTTTATTCTTAGTGTCACGACAGATTACTCAATTCTATTCTCGAAATCGAGTACAAATGAATAGCACAAACTTTCATAATTCATATATGGGCAGCACAAACCTAGCACTAAGCGTATGTACCATGATTTATCTAGTATTGTGATTAGAAGTAGAAGTTTACTCTTAATGTCACGCCAGATTTCCACTATCGATCGGTAGTAACATGTGCTAACAGAAAGCACAAACTTTCATAATTTGTAATTAAGTAGGACAAGCCTAGCACTAAATTATAGAATTATTTTCGCATGTATATTCTCATGGATATTAGAGGTTTATTCTCAGTGTCACGCCAGATTCTCCAATTGAATTGTTAATATCAAGTACAAATTAATAGCACAAACTTTCATAACTCATATCTAGCCAGCACAAACCTAGCACTAAGTGTCTGTATCATAGTTGATCAAGTATTGTGATAAGAAGTAGAAGTTTACTCTCAGTGTCATGCCAGATTCCCCAATTATATTGTTAATATTATGTACAAATAGATAGCACAAACTTTTATAACTCATATCTAGCTAGCACAAACCTAGCACTAAGTGTCTGTATCATAGTTGATCAAGTATTGTGATAAGAAGTAGAAGTTTGCTCTTAGTGTCACGCCAGATTCCCCAATTATATTGTTGATATTATGTACAAATAGATAGCACAAACTTTCATAACTCATATCTAGCCAGCACAAACCTAGCATCAAGTGTCTGTATCATAATTGATCAAGTTTTGTGATCAGAAGTAAAAGTTTACTCTTAGTGTCACGCCAGATTCCCCAATTATATTGTTAATATTATGTACAAATAAATAGCACAAACTTTCATAACTCATATCTAGCCAGCACAAACCTAGCACTAAGTGTCTATATCATAATTGATCAAGTATTGTGATTAGAAGTAGAAGTTTGCTCCTAGTGTCACGCCAGATTCCCACTATCGATTGTCAATAACATGTGCTAGCAGAAAGCACAAATTTCCATAATTCATATATAAGTAGCACAAACCTAGCACTAAGCTCCTGTCTGATAATTTATTGAATATTCAAATAAATAGTGGAGGTTTGCTTGTAGTGTCACGCCAGATTCCCCAATTATATTGTTTATATTATGTACAAATAAATAGCATGAACTTTCATCACTCATATCTAGCCAGCACAAACCTAGCACTAAGTGCCTGTACTAAAATTGATCGAATATTGCTATAAATAGTGGGGGTTCACTCCTAGGGTCACGCCAGATTCCCACTATCGATTGTTAATTACAAGTGTAATTTGATAGCACAAACTCTGGGATTCTAGCACAAACCAGCACAAACCTAGCACTAACTACTCAGCAATTTTTTTTTTCATTCCTAGTATGGGGCAATCTGACGTGACACACATCATAATACGCATGAATCCGTCCACAAATGCACAAAATTTTGCGTTTCCAGCCAGTAATCAGTGTTTTTTCTGAGTCTCGTTGAGAAATTTTCGACTCTGTAAATCTGCTCAGAAGCAAGATTCTGCTTTAAAAGTGCGTTATATGGCAGAATCTAGCACCAAATACATCATATATCGTGTTTTCAGAGTGCTATTTGTAGTATTACAAACTTTGGAATAAGTCAAAATCACGCTTTCCAGCGCAGATTTTCACAATCAAAAAAATCATATTCTTATTCAGGACCTCATAATATGTATGAATCTATCGACAAAAACATCATATTTTCTGTTTTCAGAGCGCTATCTGCAGTTATATGAAGTTTGAAATAAGTCAGAATTACCACATTCTGAGCAGTTTGAAAGTATCGCAAATCACATAAATCTATCCAATACAACATAATACGCATGAATCCGTCCTCAAATGCACAAAATTCTGCGTTTCCAGCGAGTTATCAGCGTTTTTTCTGAGTCTCGTTGAGAAATTTCTGATTCTGTCAATCTGCTCAGAAGCGAGGTTTTGCTTCAAGAGTGCGTTATATGGCAGAATCTAGCACCAAATACATCATATTTTGTGTTTTTAGAGTTCTTTTTGCAGTTTTATAAACTTTGGAATAAGTCGAAATCACGCTTTACCGCGCAGTTTTTCACAATCAAAAAGTTCATATTCCTATTCAGGACCTCATAATATGTATGAATCTATCGACAAAAACATCAATTTTTTGTGTTTCAAGAGCGCTATCTGCAGTTATATGAAGTTTGGAATAAGTCAAAATTACCACATTCTGAGCAGTTTCAAAGTATCGCAAATCACATAAATCCATCCAATACAACATAATACGCATGAATCCGTCCTGAAATGCACTAAATTTTGCGTTTTCAGCTTATCAGCGTGTTTTCTGAGTGTGGTTGAGGAATTTCTGACTTTTAGATCTGCTCAGAAGCAAAATTTAGCTCCAAAAGTGCGTTATATGGCAGAATCTAGCACCAAATACATCATATTTCGTGTTTTCGAGGTGCTATTTGCAGTTTTACAAACTTTGGAATAAGTCAAAATCACGCTTTTCCGCGCAGATTTTCACAATCAAAGAGTTCATATTCCTATTCAGGACCTCATAATATGTATGAATCTATCGACAAAAACATCAGTTTTTTGTGTTTCAAGAGCGCTATCTGCAGTTATATGAAGTTTGGAATAAGTCAAAATTACCACATTCTGAGCAGTTTCAAAGTATCGCAAATCACATAAATCTATCCAATACAACATAATACGCATGAATCCGTCCCAAAATGCACAAAATTTTGCGTTACCAGCTTATCAGCGTGTTTTCTGAGTGTGGTTAAGGAATTTCTGACCCTGTAGATCTGCTCAGAAGCAAGATTTAGCTCCAAAAGTGCGTTATATGGCAGAATCTAGCACCAAATACATCATATTTCGTGTTTTCAGAGTCCAATTTGCAGTTTTACAAACTTGAGAATAAGTCAAAATCACGCTTTTCCGCGCGGATTTTAACAATCAAAAAGTACATATTCCTATTCAGGACCTCATAATATGTATGAATCTATCGACAAAAACATCATATTCCGTGTTTTCAGAGCGCTATCTGCAGTTATATGAAGTTTGAAATAAGTCAAAATTACCACATTCTGAGCAGTTTCAAAGTATCGCAAATCACATAAATCTATCCAATACAACATAATACGCATGCATCCGTCCTCAAGTGCACAAAATTTTGCGTTTCCAGCGAGTTATCAGCGTTTTTTCTGAGTCTCGTTGAGAGAATTTTGACTCTGTAAATCTGCTCAGAAGCAATATTCTGCTTCAAAAGTGCGTTATATGGCAGAATCTAGCACCAAATACATCATATTTCGTGTTTTCATAGTGCTATTTGCAGTTTTACAAACTCTGGAATAAGTCGAAATCACGATTTTCCGCGCAGATTTTCACAATCAAAAAGTTTATATTCCCATTCAGGACCTAATAATATGTATGAATCAATCGACAAAAACATCATATTTCGTATTTTAAGCGCTATCTGCAGTTATATGAAGTTTGGAATAAGTCAAAATTACCACATTCTGAGCAGTTTCGAAGTATCGCAAATCACATGAATCTATCCAATACAACATGATACGCATGAATCCGTCCTCAAATGCACAAAATTTTGCGTTTCCAGCGAGTTATCAGCGTGTTTTCTGAGTGTCATTGAGAAATTTCTGACTCTGTAAATCTGCTCAGGAGGAAGATTTTGCTTCAAATGTGAGTTATATGGCAGAATCTAGCACCAAATACATCATATTTCGTGCTTTCAGAGTGCTATTTGCAGTTTTACAAACTTTGGAATAAGCGAAGTCACGCTTTTCCGCGCAGATTTTCACAATCAAAAAGTTCATATTCCTATTCAGGACCTTAAAATTTGTATGAATCTATCGACAAAAACATCATATTTCGTGTTTTCAGAGCGTTATCTGCAGTTATATGAAGTTTGAAATAAGTCAAAATTACCACATTCTAAGCAGTTTCAAAGTATCGCAAATCACATAAATGTATCCAATACTACATATTACGCATGAATCCGTCCTCAAATGCACAAAATTTTGCGTTTCCAGCGAGTAATCAGCGTTTTTTCTGAGTCTCGTTGAGAAATTTCTGACTCTGTAAATCTGCTCAGAAGCAAGATTCTGTTTCAAAAGTGCGTTATATGGCAGAATCTAGCACCAAATACATCATATTTAGTGTTTTCAGAGTGCTATTTGCAGTTTTACAAACTTTGGAATAAGTCGAAATCACGCTTTTCCGCGCGGATTTCCACAATTGAAAAGTTTATATTCCTATTCAGGACCTCATAATATGTATGAATCTATCGACAAAAACATCATATTCCGTGTTTTCAGAGCTATCTGCAGTTACATGAAGTTTGGAATAAGTCAAAATAACCACGTTCTGAGCAGTTTCAAAGTACCGCAAATCACATAAATCTATCCAATACAACATAATACGCATGAATCCGTCCTCAAATGCACAATATTTTGCATTTCGAGCGAGTTATCAGTAGGGCTGCGCGATATTCAGTTTCAAATATCGATATTCGATACTGAAATATTATCGATAATTTCCGATATATCGATATGTCGATTTATCGATAATTATCGACAAATATCGATAATTATCGATGAATATCGATAAATATCGATAATTATCGATAAATATCGATAATAATCGATAAATATCGATAATTATCGATAAATATCGATAAATATCGATAAATATCAATAATTATCGATGAATATCGATAATTATCAATATCTATTGATGGAAGTCAATAATTATAGATGAATATCAATAATTATGGATGAATATCAATATTTATTGAGTTATATCGATAATTATTGATGAATATTGATAATAATTATTGGAGTATATATCGATTGGAAAAAATTGAATATTGAGACGCACGAGACGAATTCGAGGGCAATTCTCACCTGAGAGATTGAATGCACTTGAGTCCTCTGTTATATACGCTATTATTCGCACTACCGTATTATATTGAGTCACAATAGTCTAAAAACAGATTATTCAATCTTCCAATTTTGACAACAAACTTGATACAAAAATCACCATAGTAACAAGGCTGGCTACAGCAGTCGTTGAATAAATAAGCTTGCTTCCAAAAAGATGAGTGCGAAATTTGATGATATTGATAAGGCTACAGAAAAGGTAAGAAGAATTTACTACCCTGGAAAACTAGAAAATTCACGAACAACAATACGATGGATTTGTAAAATTGTATAAATTGCAATAACGCTGATATAAATATTGATATAAATTATTATCAATGATGAAGATTTGAACTCTAATAAGAATAATTCAATTCGACACTCAAGGACTTCGATTATTCACTTGCCTTATGCTCGGTTTTATAAAGGGCAGAGTATTTCACCTCCAGAGTAAATGAAATTTACTCTGTTAGATGACAGTCGATTATTTGACAGCAATGGTTGTGTTGTCATAAGGAAGCTCAAACTGATTAGAATTTGTTTCATAAAATAAATTTACTTCAGAATACTTGGTCTTTATTAGTTTATTCTACTTTGGTTCCTTGGAAATTTTTATCATCTCAGATGCTTCTGGACTGAACCCAAACGTAAGTCCCTGAAATAAGGGATTCAATTCGTTTTCTACTCCTGGAATTGCGGAAAAACCTTTTTGCAAAAGAGATTTCTCAAATTATTATTATTTATTCGCAAGATTGTCACAATTTTCCATGCAATTGTGTGTTAAGTAAGAGAAGTAGTCATATTTTTTGTGAACTTTATCGAAAAAAATCTTCGTCAAGTATTGTTGAATACCGATGATTACTTTCAATGAATATAAATAATTATCGATAACTATCGCTAAATATCAATATTGATGGCTATCGAAAAATATCGATGAATGTCGATAATATCGATAATTATCGATATGTATCGATAATTATCGATAAATATCGATAGTTATCGATATATCGATAATTATCGATAATTATTGATGAATATCGATAAATATCGATAAATATCGATATATATCGATATATATCGATATATATCGATATATATCGATAAATATCGATAAATATCGATATATATCGATATATATCGTTATATATCGATGAGTATCGATAAATATCGATAAATATCGATAAATGTCGATAATTATCGATACATATCGATAATTATCGGAATATCGATATATCGATACGGAAAAAAATAAATATCGAAGTCCGATATTTGGAGAAATATCGATAAATATCGATATATCGATATTTTTCCCAGCCCTAGTTATCAGCGTGTTTTCTGAGTGTCATTGAGAAATTTTTGACTCTGTAAATCTGCTCAGAAGCAAGATTTTGCTTCAAATGTGCGTTATATGGCAGAATCTAGCACCAAATACCTCATATTTCGTGTTTTCAGAGTGCTATTTGCAGTTTCACAAACTTTGGAATAAGTCGAAAAAACGCTTTTCCGCGCAGATTTTCACAATCAAAAAGTTCATATTCCTATTCAGGACCTCATAATATGTATGAATCTATCGACAAAAACATCATATTTCGTGTTTTCAGAGCGTTATCTGCAGTTATATGAAGTTTGAAATAAGTCAAAATTACCACATTCTGAACAGTTTCAAAGTATCGCAAATCACATAAATCTATCCAATACAACATGATACGCATAAATCCGTCCACAAATGCACAAAATTTTGCGTTTTCAGCGAGTTATCAGCGTTTTTTCTGAGACTCGTTGAGAAATTTTTGACTCTGTTAATCTGCTCAGAAGCAATATTTCGCTTCAAAAGTGCGTTATATGGCAGAATCTAGCACCAAATACATCATATTTCGTGTTTTCAGAGTGCTATTTGCAGTTTTACAAACTTTGGAATAAGTCGGAATCACGCTTTTCCGCGCAGATTTTCACAATCATAAAGTTCATATACTCATTCAGGACCTCATAATATGTATGAATCAATCGACACAAACATCATATTTTGTGTTTTCAGAGCGCTATCAGCAGTTATATGAAGTTTGGAATAAGTCAAAATTACCACATTCTGAGCAGCTTCGAAGTATCGCGAATCACATAAATCTATCCAATACAATATAATACGCATGAATCCGTCCTCAAATGCACAAAACTGTGCGTTTCCAGCGAGTTATCAGCGTGATTTCTGAGTGTCGTTGAGAAATTTTTGACTCTGTAAATCTGCTCAGAAGCAAGATTCTGCTTCAAAAGTGCGTTATATGACAGAATCTAGCACCAAATACATCATATTTCGTGCTTTCAGAGTGCTATTTGCAGTTTTACAAACTTTGGAATAAGCGAAGTCACGCTTTTCCGCGCAGATTTTCACAATCAAAAAGTTCATATTCCTATTCAGGACCTCATAATATGTATGAATCTATCGACAAAAACATCATATTCTGTGTTTCCAGAACGCTATCTGCAGTTATATGAAGTTTGAAATAAGTCAAAATTACCACATTCTGAGCAATTTCAAAGTATCGCAAATCACATAAGTCTATCCACTACTACATATTACGCATGAATCTGTCCTCAGATGCACAAAATTCTGCGTCTCCAGCGAGTTATTAGCGTTTTTTCTGAGTCTCGTTGAGAAATTTTTGACTCTGTAAATCTGCTCAGAAGCAAGATTTTGCTTCGAAAGTGCGTTTTATGGCGGAATCTAGCACCAAATACACTATATTCCCTGTTTTTAGAGTGCTATTTGCAGTTTTACAAACTTTGGAATAAACCGAAATCACGCTTTTCCGCGCAGATTTCCACAATCAAAAAGTTCATATTCCTATTCAGGACCTCATAATTTGTATGAATCTATCGACAAAAACATCATATTTCGTATTTTCAGAGCGTTATCTGCAGTTATATGAAGTTTGAAATAAGTCAAAATTACCACATTCTGAACAGTTTCAAAGTATCGCAAATCACATAAATCTATCCAATACAACATGATACGCATAAATCCGTCCTCAAATGCACAAAATTTTGCGTTTTCAGCGAGTTATCAGCGTTTTTTCTGAGACTCGTTTAGAAATTTTTGACTCTGTAAATCTGCTCAGAAGCAATATTTTGCTTCGAAAGTGCGTTATATGACAGAATCTAGCACCAAATAAATCATATTTCGTGTTTTCAGAGTGCTATTTGCAGTTTTACAAACTTTGGAATAAGTTGGAATCACGCTTTTCCGCGCAGATTTTCACAATCAAAAAGTTCATATACCCATTCAGGACCTCATAATATGTATGAATCAATCGACAAAAACATCATATTTTGTGTTTTCAGAGCGCTATCAGCAGTTATATGAAATTGGAATAAGTCAAAATTACCACATTCTGAGCAGTTTCGAAGTATCGCAAATCACATGAATCTATCCAATACAACATAATACGCATGAATCCGTCCCCAAATGCACAAAATTTTGCGTTTCCAGCGAGTTATCAGCGTGTTTTCTGGGTGTCATTGAGAAATGTCTGTCTCTGTTAATCTGCTCAGGGGCAAGATTTTGCTTCAAATGTGTGTTATGTGGCTGAATCTAGCACCAAATACATCATATTTCGTGTTTTCAGAGTGCCATTTGCAGTTTTACAAACTTTGGAATAAGCGGAATCACGCTTTTCCGCGCAGATTTTCACAATCAAAAAGTTCATATTCCTATTCAGGACCTCATAATATGCATGAATCTATCGACAAAAACATCATATTTTGTATCAGAGCGCTATCTGCAGTTATATGAAGTTTGAAATAAGTCAAAATTACCACATTCTGAGCAGTTTCAAAGTATCGCAAATTTCATAAATCTATCCAATACTACATATTACGCATGAATCCGTCCTCAAATGCAGAAAATTCTGCGTTTCCAGCGGATTATCTGCGTTTTTGCTGAGTCTCGTTGAGAAATTTTTGACTCTGTAAATCTGCTCAGAAGCAAGATTTTGCTTTAAAAGTGCGTTATATGGCAGAATCTAGCACCAAATACATCATATTTAGTTTTTTCAGAGTGCTATTCGCAGTCCTACAAACTGTGGAATAAGTCGAAATCACGCTTTTCCGCGCGGATTATCACAATCAAAAAGTTCATATTCCTATTCAGGACCTAATAATATGTATGAATCTATCGACAAAAACATCATACCCCGTCTTTTCAGAGCGCTATCTGCTGTTATATGAAGTTTGAAATAAGTCAAAATTACCACATTCTGAGCAGTTTCAAAGTATCGCAAATCACATAAATCTATCCAATACAACATAATACGCATGAATCCATCCTCAAATGCACAGAGTTTTGCGTTTCCAGCGAGTTATCAGCGTGTTTTCTGAGTGTCGTTGAGAAATTTTTGACTCTGTAAATCTGCTTTGAAGCAAGATTCTGCTTCAAAAGTACGTTATATGGCAGAATCTAGCACCAAATACATCATATTTCGTGTTCTCAGAGTGCTATTTGCAGTTTTACAAACTGAAAAATAAGTCGAAATCACGCTTTTCCGCGCAGATTTTCACAATCAAAAAGTTCATATTCCTATTCAGGACCTAATAATATGTATGAATCTATCGACAAAAACATCATATCTCGTCTTTTCAGAGCGCTATCTGCTGTTATATGAAGTTTGAAATAAGTCAAAATTACCACATTCTGAGCAGTTTCAAAGTATCGCAAATCACATGAATCTATCCAATACAACATAATATGCATGAATCCGTCCACAAATGCACAAAATTTTGCGTTTCCAGCGAGTTATCAGCGTGTTTTGTGAGTGTCATTGAGAGATTTCTGACTCTGTAAATCTGCTCAGGAGCAAGATTTTGCTTCAAATGTGTGTTATATGGCAGAATCTAGCACCAAATACATCATATTTCGTGCTTTCAGAGTGCTATTTGCAGTTTTACAAACTTTGGAATAAGCGAAGTCACGCTTTTCCGCGCAGATTTTCACAATCAAAAAGTTCATATTCCTATTCAGGACCTCATAATATGTATGAATCTATCGACAAAAACATCATATTTTGTGTTTTCAGAGCGCTATCTGCAGTTATATGAAGTTTGAAGTAAGTCAAAATTACCACATTCTGAGCAATTTCAAAGTATCGCAAATCACATAAATCTATCCAATACTACATATTACGCATGAATCCGTCCTCAAATGCACAAAATTCTGCGTGTCCAGCGACTTATCAGCGTTTTTTCTGAGTCTCGTTCAGAAATTTTTGATTCTGTAAATCTGCTCAGAAGCAAGATTTTGCTTAAAAAGTGCGTTATATGGCAGAATCTAGCACCAAATACATTATATCCCCTGTTGTTAGAGTGCTATTTGCAGTTCTACAAACTTTGAAATAAGTCGAAATCACGCTTTTTCACGCAGATTCTTACAATCAAAAAGTTCATATTTCTGTTCAGGACCTCATAATATGTATGAATCTATCGACAAAAACATCATATTTCGTGTTTTCAGAGCGCTATCTGCAGTTATATGGAGTTTGAAATAAGTCAAAATTACCACATTCTGAGCAGTTCCAAAGTATCGCAAATCACATGAATCTATCCAATACAACATAATACGCATGAGTCCGTCCTCAAATGCACAAAATTCAGCGTTACTAGCAAGTAATCAGCGTTTTTTCTGAGTCTTGTTGAGAGATTTTTGACTCTGTTAATCTGCTCAGAAGCAAGATTCTGCTTTAAAAGTGCGTTATATGGCAGAATCTAGCACCAAATACATCATATTTCGTGTTTTCAGAGTGCTATTTGCAGTTTTACAAACTTTGGAATAAGTTGGAATCACGCTTTTCCGCGCAGATTTTCACAATCAAAAAGTTCATATACCCATTCAGGACCTCATAATATGTATGAATCAATCGACAAAAACATCATATTTTGTGTTTTCAGAGCGCTATCAGCAGGTATATGAAGTTTGGAATAAGTCAAAATTACCACATTCTGAGCAGTTTCGAAGTATCGCAAATCACATGAATCTATCCAATACAACATAATACGCATGAATCCGTCCTCAAATGCACAACATTTTGCGTTTCCAGCGAGTTATCAGCGTGTTTTTTGGGTGTCATTGGGAAATTTCTGACTCTGTAAATCTGCTCAGGAGCAAGATTTTGCTTCAAATGTGTGTTATATGGCAGAATCTAGCACCAAATACATCATATTTCGTGTTTTAAAAGTGCTATTTGCAGTTTCACAAACTTTGGAATAAGTCGAAAAAACACTTTTCCGCGCAGATTTTCACAATCAAAAAGTTCATATTCCTATTCAGGACCTCATAATATGTATGAATCTATCGACAAAAACATCATATTCCGTGTTTTCAGAGCGTTATCTGCGGTTATATGAAGTTTGAAATAAGTCAGAATTACCACATTCTGAGCAGTTTCAATGTACCGCAAATCATATAAATCTATCCAATACAACATAATACGCATGAATCCGTCCTCAAATGCACAAAACTTTGCGTTTCCAGCGAGTTATCAGCGTTTTTTCTGAGTCTCGTTCAGAAATTTTTGACACTGTAAATCTGCTCAGAAGCAAGATTCTGTTTCAAAAGTGCGTTATATGGCAAAATCTAGCACTAAATACATCATATTTAGTGTTTTCAGAGTGCTATTTGCAGTTTTACAAACTTTGGAATAAGTCGAAATCACGATTTTCCGCGCGGATTTCTACAATTGAAAAATTCATATTCCTATTCAGGACCTCATAATATGTATGAATCAATCGAATAGAACATCATATTCCGTGTTTTCAGAGAGCTATCTGCAGTTATATGAAGTTTGGAATAAGTCAAAATTACCACATTCTGAGCAGTTTCAAAGTATCGCAAATCACATAAATCTATCCAATACAACATGATACGCATGAATCCGTCCTCAAATACACAAAATTTTGCGTTTCCAGCGAGTTATCAGCGTGTTTTTTGAGTGTCATTGAGAAATTTCCGACTCTGTAAATCTGTTCAGAATTAAGATTTTGCTTCAAATGTGCGTTATATGGCAGAATCTGGCACCAAATACATCATATTTCGTGTTTTCAGAGTGCTATTTGCAGTTTCACAAACTTTGAAATATGTCGAAAAAACGCTTTCCCGCGCAGATTTTCACAATCAAAAAGTTCATATTCCTATTCAGGACCTCATAATATGTATGAATCTATCGACAAAAACATCATATTTCGTGTTTTCAGAGCGTTATCTGTAGTTATATGAAGTTTGAAATAAGTCAAAATTACCACATCCTGAGCAGTCTCAAAGTATCGCAAATCACATAAATCTATCCAACACAACATAATACGCATGAATCCGTTCTCAAATGCACAAAATTTTGCGTTTCCAGCGAGTTATCAGCGCTTTTTCTAAGTCTCGTTGAGAAATTTTTGACTCTGTAAATCTGCTCAGAAGTAAGATTTTGCTTCAAAAGTGCGTTATATGGCAGAATCTGGCACCAAATACATCATATTTCGTGTTTTTAGAGTGCTATTTGCAGTTTCACAAACTTTGGAATAAGTCGAAATCACGCTTTCCCGCGCAGATTTTCACCATCAAAAAGTTCATATTCCTATTCAGGACCTCATAATATGTATGAATCTATCGACAAAAGCTTCATATTCCGTGTTTTCAGAGCGCTATCTGCAGTTATATGGAGTTCGAAAAAAATCAAAATTACCACATTCTGAGCAGTTTGAAAGTATCGCAAATCATATAAATCTATCCAATACAACATAATACGCATGAATCCGTTCTCAAATGCACAAAATTTTGCGTTTCCAGCGAGTTATCAGCGTGTTTTCTGAGTGTCATTGAGAAATTTTTGACTCTGTAAATCTGCTCAGAAGCAAGATTTTGCTTCAAAAGTGCGTTATATGGCAGAATCTAGCACCAGAAAAAATGACGACCGGTGGTGACATCATGTATGATAGCTCTTCAAATAAGTGCAGAAAGTGCAAACAGACTGCAGTTAGTGGTTACAAATATGTAACATGTGGCATTATATCACATAACAGCTGTGTTAAATTACTAAAAAACACTAAAATAATAAGTGATAGTGAATTTGACTGCTGTTCTCATACTAAAAACGTGGAAAACAGTGACCTTCATGTGACATTCACAAGCGCATCTGACAATGCGGACACTGCTGCACTCAAATTGGAAATAACATATCTTAAAGATATTGTATCCAATAAAAATGTGATTATTGAAAGCTTAAATGACCTAATACTGTCGTTAAAACAGCAGTTAAATCTTATAAAGTCTTTCACTCATAATCAAGTAACGCATCACAGCCAGCCATCTACCGACTTATCAGTGCAACAATTATCAAACTCCACCAGATCTACTCTACCGACCAATTTGACTTCCAATGTCAATAAAAAAGATCGGCATAACCTAACCAAAGCACATGTGCCGTCGCACAAAATTAACTCTTCTACATTAAATCACAGCAAACAAAAGGTGTCTATCACTCCTACGGCACCTCCAAATAATGATGTAGCACACAACAATACTAATAGTGTTCTGAGTGGATATAAGCCTGACAAGGATCTCAACCAGAAACCGTCAAAAAGACGTAACATTACTATAACAGGTAGTCTTGTTGATAACTCATCTATAAAAGCAGCAACTATAATGCCTACGCATCTTCACGTTTACAAACTTCACCCGGACACCTCTGAAGAAGAGTTAAGAAATTATCTAGAATCTTTCTTTCCAGAAACAATTTGCACCAAGCTCAATTCCAAGTATCCTGAATACTACTCATCTTTTAAGGTGACAGTAAACTCTAACAACAAAGAAAAAGCTATGGATCCTACAATTTGGCCTGCGGGGACTCTGGTCAACAGATTTTTTCCCCAACGCAGCCTGCAGAAAAACGCTTAACTAATACCCGTTGTCCTGAAAATGAAGTTAGTATCAACAATTTTGACTTTCTGTTCCTTAATTGCCAATCGCTATCATATGACAAAGTGAACCTTATAACCACTGAATATTTAATAAAGTATGACAATCTCAAGTTCCTCTGCTTGAGTGAAACATGGTGCAATGCATTTAATATTAACAACGTTGCTTTTAATGATTTTTATTTGTTATCTAGTTTCTGTAGAATTTCTAACAGAGGAGGTGGAGTTGGAATTTGGGCTCATAACAGTACATCCTCCTTAGTTAAGTCTATTGATGTCTCTAATTATTGTACTGAAAAGAATATAGAGGTCTGTGCTGCTTTATGGCACCCAATTTCTAACAACCCTACTCTCATCCTATCTGTATACAGATCCCCTTGTGCCGAACTGACGTTGTTTTGCAACAATATTACGTTAATTTTAGATAAAAATTTTAAACCTCACTACAATACCATTATCTGTGGAGATTTTAACCTGGATCCTATTAGGGACAGAGTACACTATAATACTGTCTTTCATATCCTAGCCAGCTTTAATATGTGTAATGTAGTCAATGCTCCTACAAGAGGTGACTACACCTTGGACCATTGCTTTACAAACTTGCATAACAGTTTTGTGAAAGTACATAACGATGTCATTTCTGATCACAAATGTATACTAATGAACAGTACTTTGGATGAATCGAAACGTGGTAAGCCGGTCCTGTATCGGAGAATCTTCAATCACACTAATATGATTAAATTCAGTAACTCTTTATTTTCTGAATCTTGGGTGGATGTTGAATCCTCTACGTCGGTAAGCGAAGCTTTTAATAATTTTCTCACCACTTTTATATTTTTCTTTAATACATGTTTTCCATTACAGAAAACTCGTCAAACAAAAAATGAAGACAAATGTTGGGTCACACCGGACGTAATTCAGTCCAGCAGAAATTTAAAATCAATCCATTATATAAAGAACTTATCCTCGGAGTTGAACGAATTATATAAAAGCTCAAAACGAGAGCACTATTTACTAGTCTCAAATAAGAAAAAATTGTATTATCAAAATAAAATCTTATCTTCTGATAATGTATCACGGAGCACCTGGAATCTAATTAACTCAAAAACCAAAACTCTGGTAAATCATAAACTCGAAATCACGCATGAAAATTACACTTCTGATGATTCATGCTTGATTGCAAACTGGTTCAACAGCTTCTTCAAAGATGCTCCCCTCAATATTCTCTCTAATATTCCCACAGTCAACTCGAATGCTAATAGTCGTAGTACTCGTGATTCGCCTTCAAAAGTTTCTTCTTTCAGGCTTTCTGTGAAACAGAATTATACAATATTATTAATTCCAAAATTAAAAATAAGAAGTCAGCGGGTGCAGATGATGTACCTAGCTTCATAATTAAAGCCTTTGCTCATCTAATAATAAAGCCGTTGACTTACATAGTTAATTTATTTTTTGAAAGTGGTATCTTCCCCGAAAAATTGAAAATTAATAAAATAATTCCAGTGCACAAAAAAGGCGCCAAGAACACTTTAGAAAACTACCGTCCTATCGCTCTCACTTCAGGATTCTCAAAAATTCTGGAATACTGCCTTCTTGATAGGTTTACTAACTTCTTTCATGCGAAAAATAGTATTTCCTCCAGTCAATTTGGCTTTAAACCAAATTGCTCTACTATAGATGCTCTACAATCTCTCTATACCACAATCGCTAATCATTTAAATGATAATGAAAACCCTGTTGGTATCTTCTGCGACCTAAGTAAGGCGTTTGACTGTGTTAATCATGGGCTTCTGCTCAGCAAACTAGATAATCTCGGTATTCGGGGACCCATTCTTAATTGGATAGCGTGCTTCCTTCAAAATAGACTTCAGTACGTCTCAGTCTCACAATGCAACTCAAACCTTGCTGTAATAGACGTCGGACTACCTCAAGGTACTGTCCTAGCTCCGTTCTTATTTATAATCTACATAGACGATCTGATTCAGTAATCTCCGACGACTGTACCTCGGTTCTTTATGCTGATGACACATCTCTAGTGATTTCTCACAAAGGTACGTCAATCCCTCATAGAAAAATGTAACCAGAACATAAGCTCTGTTATTAATTGGTTCCATGCGAATAACCTCTATCTAAGCGATAGCAAGACTAAAATTCTGCGCTTCCATACGCACCGAAACACAAACTTTGATGACATCGAAATCAACTTTGGAAACAGTGCACTTGAAAATGGCAATTGCACCAAAGTGCTCGGGTTGCTTTTCCATGAGAATTTAAACTGGTCCCCCACTGTGAGGAATGTAATTAGTAAATTAAACTCCTTATGTTACCAAGTGCGTCACCTAAGAGAATATTTGAATCTTAATCAACTGCTGCTCTTCTATCATGCTTCTATTGAGTCTAGAATCTGCTATGGTATCAGGTTCTGGGGTAACTCTCCAAGTGCTTTTTCTTTTCTCATTTGCCAAAAAAAAATAATCCGATGTCTGATGGGAGTTAGTAAGAAATCGTCTTGCAAACCTATATTCAAGAAACTGAATTTACTCACGGTGTTTGATCTTTATATACTCGATATTTGTCTTTATATTTTCCGGAATAAAAATAATTTCTCTCTTAACTCGAATTTTCACGAATAAAATACGAGAAATGAAAATAATTTCTCTATACCGAACTCTAGAATAAAAAATAGTCAAAGATTCCCCGAACAGGATTGGCTTATCATTTTTCAATAAATTACCTGATGGCATTGAAGGATCTAATAGTATAAATATTCTTAAAAATAGACTGAAACTGTTCCTTCGTAGTAAAAACCTATATAATATTAATGAACTTTGATTCTTGGTATTTTAATGCTTGTATTTTGTATTTGTTTCATATGCAATTATGTTACTTTCTTGTACTCTTTTCATTGACGCTTCCTATACATAATGTATATGTCCAAGGAATAAAGAAAATTATTATTAATTATTATTATTAGATACATCATATTTCGAGTTTTTAGAGCGGCTATTTGCAGCTTTACAAACTTTGGAATGAGTCGAAATCACGCTTTTCCGCGCATATTTTCACAATCAAAAAGTTGATATTTCTATTTAGGACCTCATAATATGTATGAATCTATCGACAAAAACATCATATTCTGTGTTTTTCAGAGCGCTATCTGCAGTTATATGAAGTTTGAAATAAGTCAAAATTACCACATCCTGAGCAGTTTTGAAGTATCGCAAATCACATAAATCTATCCAATACAACATAATACGCATGAATCCGTTCTCAAATGCACAAAATTTTGCGTTTCCAGCGAGTTATCAGCGTTTTTTCTGAGTCTCGCTGAGAAATTTTTGACTCTGTAAATCTGCTCAGAAGCAGGATTTTGCTTCAGAAGTGCGTTTTATGGCAGAATCTAGCACCAAATACATCATATTTCGTGTTTTTAGAGTGCTATTTGCAGTGTTACGAACTTTGGAATGAGTCGAAATCACGCTTTCTCGCGCAGATTTTCACCATCAAACAGTTCATATTCCTATTCAAGACCTCATAATATGTATGAATCTATCGACAAAAACCTCATATTTCGTGTTTTCAGAGCGCTATCTGCAGTTATATGGAGTTCGAAAAAATTCAAAATCACCACATTCTGTGCAGTTCCAAAGTATCGCAAATCATATAAATCTATCCAATACAACATAATGCGCATGGATCCGTCCTCAAATGCACAAAATTTTGCGTTTCCAGCAAGTTTATCAGCGTTTTTTCTGAGTCTCATTGAGAAATTTTTGACTCTGTAAATCTGCTCAGAAGCAAGATTCTGCTTCAAAAGTGCGTTATATGGCAGAATCTAGAACCAAATACATCATATTCCGTGTTTTTAGGGTGCTATTTGCAGTTTCACAAACTTTGGAATAAGTCGAAATCACGCTTTTCCGCGCGAATTTTCACAACCCAAAAAGTCATATTCCTATACAGGACCTCATAATATGTATGAATCTATCGACAAAAACATCATATTTCGTGTTTTCAGAGCGCTATCTGCAGTTATATGAAGCTTGAAATAAGTCAAAATTACCACATTCTGAGCAGTTTCAAAGTATCGCAAATCACATTAATCTATCCTATACAACATCATACGCATGAATCCGTCCTCAAATGCACAAAATTTTGCGTTTCCAGCGAGTAATCAGCGTTTTTCCTGAGTCTTGTTGAGAGATTTTTGATTCTGTAAATCTGCTCAGAAGCAAGATTGTGCTTCAAAAGTGCGTTATATGGCAGAACCTATCACCAAATACATCATATTTCGTGTTTTTAGAGCGCTATTTGCAGTTTCACAGACTTTGGAATAAGTCGAGAAAACGCTATTCCAGGCAGATTTTCACAATCAAAAAGTTCATATTCCTATTCAGGACCTCATAATATGTATGAATCTATCGACAAAAAACATCATATTTCGTGTTTTCAGAGCGCTATATGCAGTTATATGAAGTTGAAATAAGTCATAATTACCACATTCTGAGCAATTTCAAAGTATCGCAAATCACATAAATCCATCCAATACAACATAATACCCATGAATCCGTCCTCAAATGCACAAAATTTTGCCGTTTCCAGCGAGTTATCAGCGTTTTTTCTGAGTCTCGTTGAGAAATTTTTGACTCTGTAAATCTGCTCAGAAGCAAGATTTTGCTTTAAAAGTGCGTTATCAAATCACATAAATCTATCCGATACAACATAATACGCATGAATCCGTCCTCAAATGCACAAAATTTTGCGTTTCAGCGAGTTATCAGCGTTTTTCTGAGTTTCGTGGGGAAATTTTTGATTCTGTACATCTGCTCAGAAGCAAGATTTTGCTTCAGAAATGCGTTAGTATGGCAGAATCTAGCACCAAATACATCATATTTTGTGTTTTTTAGAGTGCTATTCGCAGTTTTACAAACTTGGAATAAGTCGAAATCACGCTTTTCCAGCAGATTTTCACAATCAAAAAGTTCATAGTCCTATTCAGGCACTCATGGTTTGTATGAATCCATCAACAAAAACATATCTCGTGTTTTCAGAGCGCTATCTGCAGTTATATGAAGTTTGAAATAAGTCAAAATCACCACATTCTCAGCGGTTTCAAAGTATCGCAAATCACATAAATCTATCCAATACAACATAATACGCATGAATCTGCCCCCAAATGCACAAAATTTGCGTTTTCAGCGAGTAATCAGCGTTTTTTCTGAGTTTCGTTGAGAAATTTTTGATTTGAGAATCTGCTCAGCAGCAAGATTCTGCTTAACAAATGCGTTATATGGCAGAATCTAGCATCAAATACATCATATTTCGTGTTTTAAGATTGCTCTTCGCAGTTTCACAAACTTTGGAATAAGTCGAAATCACGCTTTCCCGGGAACGATTTTCACAATCAAAAAGTTCATAATCCTATTCAGGAACTCATAATATGTATGAATCCATCAACAAAAACATCATATCTCGTGTTTTCAGAGCGCTATCTGCAGTTATATGAAGTTTGAAATAAGTCGAAATTACCACATTCTCAGCGGTTTCAAAGTATCGCAAATCACATAAATCTATCCAATACAACATAATACGCATGAATCTGTCCTCAGAAATGCACAAAATTTTGCGTTTTCAGCGAGTTATCAGCGTTTTTTCTGAGTTTCGTTGAGAAATTTTTGACTTCTGTAAATCTGCTCAGAAGCAAGATGCTGCTTTAGAAATGCGTTATATGGCAGAATCTAGCACCAAATACATCATATTTCGTGTTTTTAGATTGCTCTTCGCAGTTTCACAAACTTTGGAATAAGTCGAAATCACGCTTTCCCGGGAAGATTTTTCACAATCAAAAAGTTCATATTCCCATTCAGGAAACTCATAATATGTATGAATCAGTCAACAAAAACATCATATCTTGTGTTTTCAGAGCGCTATCTGCAGTTATATGAAGTTTGAAATAAGTCAAAATTACCACATTCTCAGCGGTTTCAAAGTATCGATAATCACAGAAATCTATCCAATTAAACATAATACGCATGATTCCATCAACAAATGCACAAAATTTTGCGTTTCCAGCGATTAATCGAGCGTTTTTCTGAGTTTCGTTGAGAAATTTTTGATTCTGTAAATCTGCTCAGAAGCAAGATTTTGCTCCAGAAATGCGTTATACGGCAGAATCTAGCACCAAATACATCATATTTTGTGTTTTTAGAGTGCTATTCGCAGTTTTACCAAACTTTGGAAGAAGTCGAAATCACGCTTTTCCGGGCAGATTTTATGACGATCAAAAAGTTCATATTTCTATTCAAAAACTCAATAATATGTATGAATGCATCAACAAAAACATCATATCTCGTGTTTTCAGAGCGCTATCTGCAGTTATATGAAGTTTGAAATAAGTCAAAAATTACCACATTCTCAGCGGTTTCAAAGTATCGCAAATCACATAAATCTATCCAATACAACATAATACGCATGAATCCGTTCTCAAATGCACAAAAATTTTGCGTTTCCAGCGAGTTATCAGCGTTTTTGCTGAGTTTCGTTGAGAAATTTTGATTCTGTTAATCTGCTCAGAAGCAAGATGCCGCTTCAGAAATGCGTTATATAGCAGAATCTAGCACCAAATACATTATATTTCGTGTTTTTAGAGTGCTATTCTCAGTTTTACAAACTTTGGAATAAGTCGAAACACGCTTTTCCGGGAGGATTTTCACAATCAAAAAGTTCATATTCCTATTCAGGAACTTATAATATGTATGAATCCATCAACAAAAACATCATATCTCTTGTTTTCAGAGCGCTATCAGCAGTTATATGAAGTTTGAAATAAGTCAAAATTACCACATTCTCAGCGGTTTCAAAGTATCGCAAATCACATAAATCTTTCCAATACAACATAATACGCATGAATCCGTTCTCAAATGCACAAAATTTTGCGTTTCCAGCGAGTTATCAGCGTTTTTTCTGAGTTTCGTGGGGAATTTTTGATTCTGTAAATCTGCTTAGAAGCAAGATTTTGCTTCAGAAATGCGTTATATGGCAGGATCTAGCACCAAAGACATCATATTTCGTGTTTTCAGAGTGCTATTCGCAGTTTTACAAACTTTGGAATAAGTCGAAATCATGCTTTTCCGGGCAGATTTTCACAATCAAAAAGTTCATATTTCTATTCAGGAACTCATAATATGTATGAATTCATCAACAAAACATCATATCTCGTGTTTTCAGAGCGCTATCTGCAGTTATATGAAGTTTGAAATAAGTCAAAATTACCACATTCTCAGCGGTTTCAAAGTATCGCAAGCACTAAATCTATACAATACAACATAGTACGCATGAATCTGTCCTCAAATGCACAAAATTCTGCGTTTCCAGCGAGTTATCAGCGTTTTTTCTGAGTTTCGTTGGGAAATTTTTTGATTCTGTAAATCTGCTCAGAAGCAAGATGCTGCTTTAGAAATGCGTTATATGGCAGAATCTAGCACCAAATACATCATATTTCGTGTTTTTAGAGTGCTATTCTCAGTTTTACAAACTTTGGAATAAGTCGAAATCACGCTTTTCCGGGAGGATTTTCACAATCAAAAAGTTCATATTCCTATTCAGGAACCCCATAATATGTATGAATCCATCAACAAAAACATCATATCTCGTTGTTTTCAGAGCGCTATCTGCAGTTAGTATGAAGTTTTGAAATAAACCAAAATTACCACATTCTCAGCGGTTTCAAAGTATCGCAAATCACATAAATCTATCCAATACAACATAATACGCATGAATCCGTTCTCAAATGCACAAAATTTTGCGTTTCCAGCGAGTTATCAGCGTTTTTTTCTGAATTTCGTGGGGAAATTTTTGATTCCGTACATCTGCTCAGAAGCAAGATTTTGCTTCAGAAATGCGTTATATGGCAGAATCTAGCACCAAAATACATCATATTTCGTGTTTTAGAGTGCTATTCGCAGGTTTTACAAAACTTTGGAATAAGTCGAAATCACGCTTTTCCGGGCAGATTTTCACAATCAAGAAGTTCATATTCCTATTCAGGAACTCATGGTATGTATGAAATCCATCAACAAAAACAATCATATCTCGTGTTTTCAGAGCGCTATCTGCAGTTATATGGAGTTTGAAATAAGTCAAAATTACCACATTCTCAGCGGTTTCAAAGTATCGCAAATCACATAAATCTATCCAATACAACAATAATACGCATGAATCCGTCCTCAAATGCACAGAATTTAGCGTTTCCAGCGAGTTATCAGCGTTTTTTCTGAGTTTCGTTGAGAAATTTTTGATTCTGTAAATCTGCTCAGAAGCAAGATTTTGCTTCAGGAATGCGTTATGGCAGAATCTAGCACCAAATACATTATATTTCGTGTTTCTAGAGTGCTATTCGCAGTTTTACAAACTTTGGAATAAGTCGAAATCACGCTTTTCCGGGAAGATTTTCACAATCAAAAAGTTCATATTCCTATCAGGAATTCCTAAAATCTATGAATCCATCAACAAAACCATCATATCTCGTGTTTTCAGAGCGCTATCTGCAGTTATATGAAGTTTGAAATAAGTCAAAATTACCACATTCTCAGCAGTTTCAAAGTCTCGCAAATCACATAAATCTATCCAATACAATATAATACGCCATGAATCCGTCATCAAATGCACAAAATTTTGCGTTTCCAGCGAGTTATCAGCGTTTTTTCTGAGTTTCGTGGGGAAATTTTTGATTCTGTACATCTGCTCAGAAGCAGGATTTTGCTTCAGAAATGCGTTATATGGCAGAATCTAGCACCAAATACATCATATTTCGTGTTTTCAGTGCTATTCGCAGTTTTACAAACTTTGGATGAGTTCGAAATCACGCTTTTCCGGGCAGATTTTCACATCAAAAAGTTCATATTCCTATTCAGGAACTCATGGTATGTATGAATCCATCAGACAAAAACATCATATCTCGTGTTTTCAGAGCGCTATCTGCAGTTATATGAAGTTTGAAATAAGTCAAAATTTACCACATTCTCAGCGGTTTCGAAGTAGCGCAAATCACATAAATCTATCCAATACAACATAATACGCATGAATCGCGTCCCCAAATGCACTAAATTTAGCGTTTCCAGCGAGTTATCAGCGTTTTTTCTGAGTTTCGTTGAGAAATTTTTGATTCTGTGCATCTGCTCAGAAGCAAGATTTTGCTTCAGAAATGCGTTATATGGCAGAATCTAGCACCAAATACATCATATTTCATGTTTTTAGAGTGCTATTCGCAGTTTTACAAACTTTGGAATAAGTCGGAATCACGCTTTTCCGGGCAGATTTTCACAATCAAAAAGTTCATATTCCTATTCAGCAACTCATAATATGTATGAATTCATCAACAAAACATTATATCTCGTGTTTTCAGAGCGCTATCTGCAGTTATATGAAGTTTGAAATAAGTCAAAATTACCACATTCTCAGCGGTTTCAAAGTATCGCAAATCACATGAATCTATTCAATACAACATATTACGCATGAATCTGTCCTCAAATGCACAAAATTTTGCGTTTCCAGCGAGTTATCAGCGTTTTTTCTGAGTTTCGTTGAGAAATTTTTGATTCTGTAAATCTGCTTAGAAGCAAGATTTTGCTTCAGAAATGCGTTATATGGCAGAATCTAGCACCAAATACATCATATTTCGTGTTTTTAGAGTGCTATTTGCAGTTTTACAAACTTTGGAATAAGTCGAAATCACGCTTGCCCGGGAAGATTTTCACAATCAAAAAGTTCATATTCTTATTCAGGAACTCATAATATGTATGAATCCATCAACAAAAACAACATTTCTCGTGTTTTCAGAGCGCTATCTGCAGTTATATGAAGTTTGAAATAAGTCAGAATTACCACATTCTCAGCGGTTTCAAAGTATCGCTAATCACATAAATCTATCCTATACAGTATAATACGCATGAATCTATACTCAAATGCACAAAATTTTGCGTTTCCAGCGAGTTATCAGCGTTTTTTCTGTGTTTCGTTGAGAAATTTTTGATTCTGTAAATCTGCTCAGAAGCAAGATTTTGCTTCAGAAATGCGTTATATGGCAGAATCTAGCACCAAATACATCATATTTCGTGTTATTAGAGTGCTATTTCGCAGTTTCACAAACTTTGGAATAAGTCGAAATCACGCTCTTCCAGGCAGATTTTCACAATCAAGAAGTTCATATTCTCATTCAGGAACTCATAATATGTATGAATCCATCAACAAAAACATCATATCTCGTGTTTTCAGAGCGCTATCTGCAGTTATATGAAGTTTGAAATAAGTCAAAATTTACCACATTCTCAGCGGTTTCAAAGTATCGCAAATCACATAAATCTATCCAATATAACATAATACGCATGAATCTGTCCCCAAATGCACAAAATTTAGCGTTTCCAGCGAGTTATCAGCGTTTTTTCTGAGTTTCGTTGAGAAATTTTTGTTTCTGTAAAATCTGCTCAGCAGCAAGATTCTGCTCTACAAATGCGTTATATGGCAGAATCTAGCACCAAATACATCATATTTCGTGTTTTTAGAGTGCTATTCGCAGTTTTACAAACTTTGGAATAAGTCGAAATCATGCTTTCAATGTAAGATTTTCACAATCAAAAAGTTCATATTCCTATTCAGGAACTCATAATATGTATGAATCCATCAACAAAAACATCATATCTCGTGTTTTCAGAGCGCTATCTGCAGTTATATGAAGTTTGAAATAAGTCAAAAGTACCACATTCTCAGCGGTTTCAAAGTATCGCAAATCACATAAATCTATCCAATACAACATAATACGCATGAATCCGTCCTCAAACGCACAAAATTTTGCGTTTCCAGCGAGTTATCAGCGTTTTTTCTGAGTATCGTTGGGAAATTTTTGATTCTGTACATCTGCTTAGAAGCAAGATTTTGCTTCAGAAATGCGTTATATGGCAGAATCTAGCACCAAATACATCATATTTCGTGTTTTTAGAGTGCTATTCGCAGTTTTACAAACTTTGGAATAAGTCGGAATCACGCTTTTCCGGGCAGATTTTCACAATCAAAAAAGTTCATATTCCTATTCAGCAACTCATAATATGTATGAATCTATCAACAAAAACATCATATCTCGTGTTTTCAGAGCGCTATCTGCAGTTATATGAAGTTTGAAATAAGTCAAAATTACCACATTCTCAGCGGTTTCAAAGTATCGCAAATCACATAAATCTATCCAATACAACATAATACGCATGAATCTGTCCTCGAATGCACAAAACTTTGCGTTTCCAGCGAGTTATCAGCGTTTTTTCTGAGTTTCGTTGAGAAATTTTTGATCCTGTAAATCTGCTCAGAAGCAAGATTTTGCTTCAGAAATGCGTTATATGGCAGAATCTAGCACCAAATACATCATATTTCGTGTTTTTAGAGTGCTATTTGCAGTTTTACAAACTTTGGAATAAGTCGAAATCACGCTTTCCCGGGAAGATTTTCACAATCAAAAAGTTCATATTCTTATTCAGGAACTCATAATATGTATGAATCCATCAACAAAAACAACATATCTCGTGTTTTCAAAGCGCTATCTGCAGTTATATGAAGTTTGAAATAAGTAAAAATTACCACATTCTCAGCGGTTTCAAAGTATCGCAAATCACATAAATCTATCCAATACAGCATAATACGCATGAATCTGTCCTCAAATGCACAAAACTTTGCGTTTCCAGCGAGTTATCAGCGTTTTTTCTGAGTTTCGTTGAGAAATTTTTGATTCTGTAATCTGCTCAGAAGCAAGATTTTGCTTCAGAAATGCGTTATATGGCAGAATCTAGCACCAAATACATCATATTTCGTGTTTTTTAGAGTGCTATTTGCAGTTTTACAAACTTTGGAATAAGTCGAAATCACGCTTTCCCGGGAAGATTTTCACAATCAAAAAGTTCATATTCTTATTCAGGAACTCATAATATGTATGAATCCATCAACAAAAAACAACATATCCGTGTTTTCAAAGCGCTATCTGCAGTTATATGAAGTTTGAAATAAGTAAAAATTACCACATTCTCAGCGGTTTCAAAGTATCGCAAATCACATAAATCTATCCAATACAGCATAATACGCATGAATCTGTCCTCAAATGCACAAAATTTTGCGTTTCCAGCGAGTTATCAGCGTTTTTTCTGTGTTTCGTGAGAAATTTTTGATTCTGTAAATCTGCTCAGAAGCAAGATTTTGCTTCAGAAATGCGTTATATGGCAGAATCTAGCACCAAATACATCATATTTCGTGTTATTAGAGTTGCTATTCGCAGTTTCACAAACTTTGGAAATAAGTCGAAATCACGCTTTTCCAGGCAGATTTTCACAATCAAGAAGTTCATATTCTCATTCAGGAACTCATAATATGTATGAATCCATCAACAAAAACATCATATCTCGTGTTTTCAGAGCGCTATCTGCAGTTATATGAAGTTTGAAATAAGTCAAAATTACCACATTCTCAGCGGTTTCAAAGTATCGCAAATCACATAAATCTATCCAATACAACATAATACGCATGAATCCGTCCTCAAATGCACAAAATTTGGCGTTTCCAGCGAGTTATCAGCGTTTTTTCTGAGTTTCGTTGAGAAATTTTTGATTCTGTAAATCTGCTCAGAAGCAAGATTTTGCTTCAGAAATGCGTTATATGGCAGAATCTAGCACCAAAACATCATATTTCGTGTTTTTAGAGTGCTATTCGCAGTTTTACAAACTTTGGAATAAGTCGAAATCACGCTTTTCCGGGAAGATTTTCACTTTCAAAAAGTTCATATTCCTATTCAGGAACTCATAATATGTATGAATCCATCAACAAAAACATCATATCTTGTGATTTCAGAGCGCTTTCTGCAGTTATATGAAGTTTGAAATAAGTCAAAATTACCACATTCTCAGCGGTTTCAAAGTATCGCAAATCACATAAATCTATCCAATATAACATAATACGCATGAATCTGTCCCCAAATGCACAAAATTTAGCGTTTCCAGCGAGTTATCAGCGTTTTTTCTGAGTTTCGTTGAGAAATTTTTGTTTCTGTAAATCTGCTCAGCAGCAAGATTCTACTCTACAAATGCGTTATATGGCAGAATCTAGCACCAAATACATCATATTTCTTGTTTTTAGAGTGCTATTCGCAGTTTTTACAAACTTTGGAATAAGTCGAAATCACGCTTTCAAGGTAAGATTTTCACAATCAAAAAGTTCATATTCCTATTCAGGAACTCATAATATGTATGAATCCATCAACAAAAACATCATATCTCGTGTTTCAGAGCGCTATCTGCAGTTATATGAAGTTTGAAATAAGTCAAAATTACCACATTCTCAGCGGTTTCAAAGTATCGCAAATCACATAAATCTATCCAATACAACATAATACGCATGAATCCGTCCTCAAATGCACAAAATTTTGCGTTTCCAGCGAGTTATCAGCGTTTTTTCTGAGTATCGTTGGGAATTTTTGATTCTGTACATCTGCTCAGAAGCAAGATTTTGCTTCAGAAATGCGTTATATGGCAGAATCTAGCACCAAATACATCATATTTCGTGTTTTTAGAGTGCTATTCGCAGTTTTACAAACTTTGGAATAAGTCGAAATCACGCTTTTCCGGGCGGATTTTCACAATCAAAAAGTTCATATTCCTATTCAGCAACTCATAATATGTATGAATCTATCAACAAAAAACATCATATCTCGTGTTGTCAGAGCGCTATCTGCAGTTATATGAAGTTTGGAATAAGTCAAAATTACCACATTCTCAGCGGTTTCAAAGTATCGCAAATCACATAAATCTATCCAATACAACATAATACGCATGAATCTGTCTCGAATGCACAAAACTTTGCGTTTCCAGCGAGTTATCAGCGTTTTTTTCTGAGTTTCGTTGAGAAATTTTTGATTCTGTAAATCTGCTCAGAAGCAAGATTTTGCTTCAGAAATGCGTTATATGGCAGAATCTAGCACCAAATACATCATATTTCGTGTTTTTAGAGTGCTATTCGCAGTCTTACAAACTTTGGAATAAGTCGAAATCACGCTTTTCCGGGCAGATTTTCACAATCAAGAAGTTCATATTCTCATTCAGGAACTCATAATATGTATGAATCCATCAACAAAAACATCATATCTCGTGTTTTCAGAGCGCTATCTGCAGTTATATGAAGTCTGAAATAAGTCAAGAATTACCACATTCTCAGCGGTTCAAAGTATCGCAAATCACATAAATCTATCCAATACAACATAATACGCATGAATCCGTCCTCAGATGCACAAAATTTTGCGTTTCCCAGCGAGTTAACAGCGTTTTTTTTTGAGTTTTGTTGGGAAATTTTTGATTCTGTACATCTGCTCAGAACACAAGATTTTGCCTTCAGAAAGGCGTTATATGACAGAATCTAGCACCGAATACATCATATTTCGTGTTTTTAGAGTGCTATTCGCAGTTTTACAAACTTTGGAATAAGTCGAAATCCACGCTTTTTTGGGCAGATTTTCACAATCAAAAAGTTCATATTCCTATTCAGGAACTCATGGTATGTTTGAATCCATCAACAAAAACATCATATCTCGTGTTTTCAGAGCGCTATCTGCAGTTATATGAAGTTTGAAATAAGTCAAAATTACCACACTCTCAGCGGTTTCAAAGTATCGCAAATCACATAAATCTATCCAATACAACATAATACGCATGAATCCGTCCTCAAATGCACAAAATTTAGCGTTTCCAGCGAGTTATTAGCGTTTTTTCCTGAGTTTCGTTGAGAAATTTTTTGATTCTGTAAATCTGCTCGGAAGCAAGATTTTGCTTCAGAAATGCGTTATATGGCAGAATCTAGCACCAAATACATCATATTTCGTGTTTTTAGAGTGCTATTCGCAGTTTTACAAACTTTACTATAAGTCGAAATCACTCTTTTCCGGGCAGATTTTCACAATTATGAGTTTCATATTCTCATTCAGAAACTCATGATATGTATGAATCCATCAACAAAAATATCATATCTCGTGTTTTCAGAGCGCTATCTGCAGTTATATGAAGTTTGAAATAAGTCAAAATTACCACATTCTCAGCGGTTTCAAAGTATCGCAAATCACATAAATCTATCCAATACAACATAATACGCATGAATCCGTCCTCAAATGCACAAAATTCAGCGTTTCCAGCGGTTTATCAGCGTTTTTTCAGAGTTTCGTTGGGAAATTTTTGATTCTGTACATCTGCTCAGAACAAGATTTTGCTTCAGAAATGCGTTATATGGCAGAATCTAGCACCGAATACATCATATTTCGTGTTTTTAGAGTGCTATTCGCAGTTTACAAACTTTGGAATAAGTCGAAATCACGGCTTTTCCGGGCAGATTTTTCACAATCAAAAAGTTCATATTTCCTATTCAGGAACTCATTGTATGTATGAATCCATCAACAAAAACATCATATCTCGTGTTTTCAGAGCGCTATCTGCAGTTATATGAAGTTTGAAATAAGTCAAAAATTACCACATTCTCAGCGGTTTCAAAGTATCGCAAATCACATAAATCTATCCAATACAACATAATACGCATGAATCCGTCTTCAAATGCACAAAATTTAGCGTTTCCAGCGAGTTATCAGCGTTTTTTCTGAGTTTCGTTGAGAAATTTTTGATTCTGTAAATCTGCTCAGAAGCAAGATTTTGCTTCAGAAATGCGTTATATGGCAGAATCTAGCACCAAATACATCATATTTCGTGTTTTTAGAGTGCTATTCGCAGTTTTACAAACTTTGGAATAAGTCGAAATCGCGCTTTTTCCGGGCAGATTTTCACAATTAAGAAGTTCATATTCTCATTCAGGAACTCATGATATGTATGAATCCATCAACAAAAATATCATATCTCGTGGTTTTCAGAGCGCTATCTGCAGTTATATGAAGTTTGAAATAAGTCAAAATTACCACATTCTCAGCGGTTTCAAAGTATCGCAAATCACATAAATCTATCCAATACAACATAATACGCATGAATCCGTCCTCAAATGCACAAAATTTTGCGTTTCTAGCGAGTTATCAGCGTTTTTTTTGAGTTTCGTTGAGAAATTTTTGTTTCTGTGAATCTGCTCAGAAGCAAGATTTTGCTCCAGAAATGCGTTATATGGAAGAATCTTGCACCAAATACATCATATTTCGTGTTTTTAGAGTGCTATTCGCAGTTTTACAAACTTTATTATAAGTCGTAATCACGCTTTCCCGGGAAAATTTTCACAATCAAAAAGTTCATATTCTTATTCAGGAACTCATAATATGTATGAATCCATCAACAAAAACAGCATATCTCGTGTTTTCAGAGCGCTATCTGCAGTTATATGAAGTTTGGAATAAGTCAAAATTACCACATTCTCAGCGATTTCAAAGTATCGCAAATCACATAAATCTATCCAATACAACATAATACGCATGAATCTGTCCCCAAATGCACAAAATTCAGCGTTTTCAGCGAGTTATTAGCATTTTTCTGAGTTTCGTTGAGAAATTTTTGATTCTGTAAATCTGCTTAGAAGCAAGATGCTGCTTTTAGAAATGCGTTATGTGGCAGAATCTAGCACCAAATATATCATATTTCGTGTTTTTAGAGTGCTATTTGCAGTTTTACAAACTTTGGAATAAGTCGAAATCACGCTTTTCCGGACAGATTTTCACAATCACGAAGTTCATATTCTCATTCAAAAACTCATAATATGTATGAATCCATCAACAAAAACATCATATCTCGTGTTTCAGAGCGCTATCTGCAGTTATATGAAGTTTGAAATAAGTCAAAATTACCACATTCTCAGCGGTTTCAAAGTATCGCAAATCACATAAATCTATCCAATACTACATATTACGCATGAATCCGTCCTCAAATGCACAAAATTTTGCGTTTCCAGCGAGTTATCAGCGTTTTTTCTGAGTTTCGTTGAGAAATTTTTTGATTCTGTGAATCTGCTCAGAAGCAAGATTTTGCTTCAGAAATGCGTTATATGGCAGAATCTTGCACCAAATACATCATATTTCGTGTTTTAGAGTGCTATTTGCAGTTTTACAAGCTTTGGAATAAGTCGAATCACGCTTTTCGGGAAGATTTTCACTTTCAAAAAGTTCATATTCCTATTCAGGAACTCATAATATGTATGAATCCATCAACAAAAAGATCATATCTCGTGTTTTCAGAGCGCTATCTGCAGTTATATGAAGTTTGAAATACGTCAAATTACCACATTCTCAGCGGTTTCAAAGTATCGCAAATCACATAAATCTATCCAATACAACATAATACGCATGAATCTGTCCCCAAATGCACAAAATTCTGCGTTTTTAGCGAGTTATCAGCGTTTTTTCTGAGTTTCGTTGAGAAATTTTTGATTCTGTGAATCTGCTCAGTAGCAAGATTTTTGCTTCAGAAATGCGTTATATGGCAGAATCTTGCACCAAATACATCATATTTCGTGTTTTTTAGAGTGCTATTTTGCAGTTTTACAAACTTTGAAATAAGTCGAAATCACAGCTTTTTCCGGGAAGATTTTCACTTTCAAAAAGTTCATATTCCTATTCAGGAACTCATAATATGTATGAATCCATCAACAAAAAGATCATATCTCGTGTTTTCAGAGCGCTATCTGCAGTTATATGAAGTTTGAAATACGTCAAATTACCACATTCTCAGCGGTTTCAAAGTATCGCAAATCGCCATAAATCTATCCAATACAACATAATACGCATGAATCTGTCCCCAAATGCACAAAATTCTGCGTTTTTAGCGAGTTATCAGCGTTTTTTCTGAGTTTCGTTGAGAAACTTTTTGATTCTGTGAATCTGCTCAGTAGCAAGATTTTGCTTCAGAAATGCGTTATATGGCAGAATCTTGCACCAAATACATCATATTTCGTGTTTTTAGAGTGCTATTTGCAGTTTTACAAACTTTGGAATAAGTCGAAATCACGCTTTTCCGACTGATTTTCACAATCAAGAAGTTCATATTCTCATTCAGGAACTCATAATATGTATGAATCCATCAACAAAAACATCATATCTCGTGTTTTCAGAGCGCTATCTGCAGTTATATGAAGTTTGAAATAAGTCAAAATTACCACATTCTCAGCGGTTTCAAAGTATCGCAAATCACATAAATCTATCCAATACAACATAATACGCATGAATCCGTCCTCAGATGCACAAAATTTTGCGTTTCCAGCGAGTTATCTGCGTTTTTTCTGAGTTTCGTTGGGAAATTTTTGATTCTGTACATCTGCTCAGAACAAGATTTTGCTTCAGAAATGCGTTATATGGCAGAATCTAGCACCGAATACATCATATTTCGTGTTTTTAGAGTGCTATTCGCAGTTTTACAAACTTTGAAATAAGTCGAAATCACGCTTTTCCGGGCAGATTTTCACAATCAAAAAGTTCATATTCCTATTCAAAAACTCATGGTATGTATGAATCCATCAACACAAACATCATATCTCGTGTTTCAGAGCGCTATCTGCAGTTATATGAAGTTTGAAATAAGTCAAAATTACCACATTCTCAGCGGTTTCAAAGTATCGCAAATCACATAAATCTATCCAATACAACATAATACGCATGAATCCGCTCTTCAAATGCACAAAATTAGCGTTTCCAGCAAGTTATCAGCGTTTTTTTCTGAGTTTCGCTGAGAAATTTTTGATTCTGTAAATCTGCTCAGAAGCAAGATTTTGCTTCAGAAATGCGTTATATGGCAGAATCTAGCACCGAATACATCATTTTTCGTGTTTTTTAGAGTGCTATTCGCAGTTTTACAAACTTTGGAATAAGTCGAAATCGCGCTTTTCCGGGCAGATTTTCACAATTAGGAAGTTCATATTCTCATTCAGGAACTCATGATATGTATGAATCCATCAACAAAAATATCATATCTCGTGGTTTTCAGAGCGCTATCTGCAGTTATATGAAGTTTGAAATAAGTCAAAATTACCACATTTTCAGCGGTTTCAAAGTATCGCAAATCACATAAATCTATCCAATATAACATAATACGCATGAATCTGTCCTCAAATGCACAAAATTTTGCGTTTCCAGCGAGTTATCAGCGTTTTTTCTGAGTTTCGTTGAGAAATTTTTGATTCTGTGAATCTGCTCAGAAGCAAGATTTTGCTTCAGAAATGCGTTATATGGCAGAATCTTGCACCAAATACATCATATTTCGTGTTTTTAGAGTGCTATTTGCTGTTTTACAAACTTTGGAATAAGTCGAAATCACGCTTTTCCGGGAAGATTTTCACTTTCAAAAAGTTCATATTCCTATTCAGGAACTCATAATATGTATGAATCCATCAACAAAAACATCGTA
Source organism: Dromius quadrimaculatus (assembly GCA_963989225.1). Classification (NCBI taxonomy): domain Eukaryota; kingdom Metazoa; phylum Arthropoda; class Insecta; order Coleoptera; family Carabidae; genus Dromius; species Dromius quadrimaculatus. Next base: position 90,620 of record CAXDIG010000170.1, read on the forward strand.
TCTCGTGTTTTCAGAGCGCTATCTGCAGTTTATATGAAGTTTGAAATACGTCAAAATTACCACATTCTCAGCGGTTTCAAAGTATCGCAAATCACATAAATCTATCCCAATACAACATAATACGCATGGATCTGTCCCCAAATGCACAAAATTCTGCGTTTTCAGCGAGTTATCAGCGTTTTTTTCTGAGTTTCGTTGAGAAATTTTTGATTCTGTGTATCTGCTCAGAAGCAAGATTTTGCTTCAGAAATGCGTTATATGGCAGAATCTAGCACCAAATATATCATATTTCGTGTTTTTAGAGTGCTATTCGCAGTTTTACAAACTTTGGAATAAGTCGAAATCACGCTTTTCCGGGCAGATTTTCACAATCAGGAAGTTCATATTCTCATTCAGGAACTCATAATATGTATGAATCCATCAACAAAAACATCATATCTCGTGTTTTCAGAGCGCTATCTGCAGTTATATGAAGTTTGAAATAAGTCAAAATTACCACATTCTCAGCGGTTTCAAAGTATCGCAAATCACATAAATCTATCCAATACAACATAATACGCATGGAATCCGTCCTCAAATGCACAAAATTTGGCGTTTCCAGCGAGTTATCAGCGTTTTTTCTGAGTTTCGTTGGGAAATTTTTGATTCTGTAAATCTGCTCAGAAGCAAGAGTTTGCTTCAGAAATGCGTTATATTGGCAGAATCTAGCACCAAAAACATCATATTTTCGTGTTTTTAGAGTGCTATTCGCAGTTTTACAAACTTTGGAATAAGTCGAAATCACGCTTTTCCGGAAGATTTTCACAATCTAAAAAGTTCATATTCCTATTCAGGAACTCATAATATGTATGAATCCATCAACAAAAACATCATATCTCGTGATTTCAGAGCGCTTTCTGCAGTTATATGAAGTTTGAAATAAGTCAAAATTACTACATTCTCAGCGGTTTTCAAAGTATCGCAAATCACATAAATCTATCCAATACAACATAATACGCATGAATCTGTCCCCAAATGCACAAAATTTTGCGTTTTCAGCAAATTATCAGCGTTTTTTCTGAGTTTCGTTGAGAAATTTTTGATTCTGTAAATCTGCTCAGCAGCAAGATTCTGCTTTACAAATGCGTTATATGCAGAATCTAGCACCAAATACATCATATTTCGTGTTTTTAGAGTGCTATTCGCAGTTTTACAAACTTTGGAATAAGTCGAAATCACGCTTTTCCGGGCAGATTTTCACAATCACAAAGTTCATATTCCTATTCAGGAACTCATAATATGTATGAATCCATCAACAGAAACATCATATCTCGTGTTTTCAGAGCGCTATCTGCAGTTATATGAAGTTTGAAATAAGTCAAAATTACCATATTCTCAGCGGTTTCAAAGTATCGCAAAATCACATAAATCCATCCAGTACAACATAATACGCATGAATCTGTCCTCAAATGCACAAAATTTTGCGTTTCCCAGCGAGTTATCAGCGTTTTTTCTGAGTTTCGTTGGGAAATTTTTGATTCTGTAAATCTGCTCAGAAGCAAGATTCTGCTTCAGAAATGCGTTATATGGCAGAATCTAGCACCAAATACATCATATTTCGTGTTTTTAGAGTGCTATTCGCAGTTTTACCAAACTTTGGAATAAGTCGAAATCACGCTTTTCCGGGCAGATTTTCACAATCAAAAAGTTCATATTCCTATTCAGCAACTCATAATATGTATGAATCCATCAACAAAAACATCATATCTCGTGTTTTCAGAGCGCTATCTGCAGTTATATGAAGTTTGAAATAGGTCAAAATTACCACATTCTCAGCGGTTTCAAAGTATCGCAAATCACCATAAATCTATCCAATACAACATAATACGCATGAATCCGTCCTCAATTGCACAAAATTTTGCGTTTCCAGCGAGTTATCAGCGTTTTTTCTGAGTTTCGTTGAGAATTTTTGATTCTGTAAATCTGCTCAGAAGCAAGATTTTGCTCTCAGAAATGCGTTATATGGCAGAATCTAGCACCAAATACATAATATTTCGTGTTTTTTAGAGTGCTATTCGCAGTTTTACAAACTTTGGAATAAGTC
>CAXDIG010000170.1:92902-154470 GCA_963989225.1 Dromius quadrimaculatus
TAATACGCATGAATCCGTCCTCAAATGCACAAAATTTTTGCGTTTCCAGCAAGTTATCAGCGTTTTTTTCTGAGTTTCGTTGACGAATTTTTGATTCTGTAAATCTGCTCATTAGCAAGATTTTGCTTCAGAAATGCGTTTATATGGCAGAATCTAGCACCAAATACACCATATTTCGTGTTTTTAGAGTGCTATTCGCAGTTTTACAAACTTTGGAATAAGTCGAAATCACGCTTTTCCGGGAAGATTTTCACAATCAAAAAGTTCATACTCTCATTCAGGAACTCATAATATGTATGAATCCCATCAACAAAAACATCATATCTCGTGTTTTCAGAGCGCTATCTGCAGTTATATGAAGTTTGAAATAAGTCAAAATTACCCACATTCTCAGCGGTTTCAAAGTATCGCAAATCACATAAATCTATCCAATTTAACATGATACGCATGAATTCGTCCTCAAATGCACAAAATTTTTGCGTTTCCAGCAAATTATCAGCGTTTTTTCTGAGTTTCGTTGAGAAATTTTTGATTCTGTAAATCTGCTCAGAAGCAAGATTTGATTCAAAAATGGGTTATATGGCAAGAATCTAGCACCAAATACATCATATTTCGTGTTTTCAGAGTGCTTTTTCGCAGTTTTACAAACTTTGGAATAAGTCGAAAATCACGCTTTTCCGGGCAGATTTTCACAATCAAAAAGTTCATATTCCTATTCAGGAACACATAGTATGTATGAATCCATCAACAAAAACATCATATCTCGTGTTTTTCAGAGCTTTATCTGCAGTTATATGAAGTTTGAAATATGTCAGAATCACCACATTCTCAGCGGTTTCAAAGTATCGCAAATCACATTAATCTATCCAATACAACATAATACGCATGAATCCGTCCTCAAATGCACGAAATTTTGCGTTTCCAGCGAGTTATCAGCGTTTTTTCTGAGTTTCGTTGAGGAATTTTTGATTCCGTAAATCTGCTCAGAAGCAAGATTCTGCTTCAGAAACGCGTTATAATGGCAGAATCTAGCACCAAATACATCATATTTCGTGTTTTGCGAGTGCTATTCGCAGTTTCACAAACTTTGGAATAAGTCGAAATCACGCTTTTCTGGGCAGATTTTCACAATCAAAAAATTCCTATTCTCATTCAGGAACTCGTAATATGTATGAAATCCATCAACAAAAACAACATATCTCGTGTTTTCAGAGAGCTATCTGCAATTATATGAAGTTTAAAATAAGTCATAAATTACCACATTCTCAGCGGTTTCAAAGTATCGCAAATCACATTAATCTATCCAATACAACATAATACGCATGAATCTGTCCGCAAATGCACAAAATTTTGCGTTTCCAGCGGGTTATCAGCGTTTTTTCTGAGTCTCGTTGGGAAATTTTTGATTCTGTAAATCTGCTCAGAAGCAAGATTTTGCTTTAGAAATGCTTTATATGGCAGAGTCTAGCACCAAATACATCATATTTCGTGTTTTTTAGAGTGCTATTCGCAGTGTTACAAACTTTGGAATAAGTCGAAATTACGCTTCTCCGGACAGATTTTCACAATCAAAAAGTTTATATTCTCATCAGAAACTCATAATATGTATGAATCCATCAACAAAAAACATCATATCTCGTGTTTTTGGAGCGCTATCTGCAGTTATATGAAGTTTGAAATAAGTCAAAATTACCACATTCTCTGCGTTTCAAAGTATCGGAAATCACATAAATCTATCCAATACAACATAATACGCATGAATTCGTCCCTCAAATGCACAAAATTTTGCGTTTCCAGCGAGTTAACAGCGTTTTTTCTGAGTTTCGTTGAGAAATTTTTGATTCTGTAAATCTGCTCAGAAGCAAGATTTTGCTTTAGAAATGCGTTATATGGCAGAATCTAGCACCAAATACATCATATTTCGTGTTTTTAGAGTGCTATTCGCAGTTTTACAAACTTTGGAATAAGTCGAAATCACGCTATTCCAGGCAGATTTTCACAACCAAAAAGTTTCATATTCCTATTCAGGAACTCATAATATGTATGAATCCATCAACAAAAACATCATATCTCGTGTTTTCAGAGCGCTATCTGCAGTTATATGAAGTTTGAAATATGTCAAAATTACCACATTCTCAGCGGTTTCAAAAGTATCGCAAATCACATAAATCTATCCAATACAACATAATACGCATGAATCTGTCCTCAAATGTCCAAAATTTTGCGTTTCCCAGCGAGTTATCAGCGTTTTTGCTGAGTTTCGTTGAGAAATTTTTGATTCTGTGAATCTGCTCAGTAGCAAGATTCTGCTTTAGAAATGCGTTATATGGCAGAATCTAGCACCAAATACATCATATTTCGTGTTTTTAGATTGCTATTTCGCAGTTTTACAAACTTTGGAATAAGTCGAAATCACCGCTTTCCCAGGAAGATTTTCACAAATCAAAAAGTTCATATTCCTATTTAGGAAACTCTCAATATGTATGAATCCATCAACAAAAACATCATATCTCGTGTTTTAAGAGCGCTATCTGCAGTTATATGAAGTTTGAAATAAGTCAAAATTACCACATTCTCAGCGGTTTCAAAGTATCGCAAATCACATAAATCTATCCAATTTAACATAATACGCATGAATTCGTCCTCAAATGCACAAAATTTTGCGTTTCCAGCAAATTATCAGCGTTTTTTTCTGAGTTTCGTTGAGAAATTTTTGATTCTGGTAAATCTGCTCATTAGCAAGATTTTGCTTCAAAAATGGGTTATATGGCAGAATCTAGCACCAAATACATCATATTTCGTGTTTTTAGAGTGCTATCCGCAATTTTATAAACTTTGAAATAAGTCGAAAACACGCTTTTCCGGGCAGATTTTCACAATCAAAAAGTTCATATTTCCTATTCAGGAACTCATAGTATGTATGAATCCATCAACAAAAACATCATATCTCGTGTTTTCAGAGCGCTATCTGCAGTTATATGAAGTTTGAAATAAGTCAAAATTACCACATTCTCAGCGGTTTCAAAGTATCGCAAATCACATAAATCTATCCAATTTAACATGATACGCATGAATTCGTCCTCAAATGCACAAAATTTTGCGTTTCCCAGCAAATTATCAGCGTTTTTTCTGAGTTTCGTTGAGAAATTTTTGATTCTGTAAATCTGCTCAGAAGCAAGATTTTGATTCAAAAATGGGTTATATGGCAGAATCTAGCACCAAATACATCATATTTCGTGTTTTCAGAGTGCTTTTCGCAGTTTTACAAACTTTGGAATAAGTCGAAATCACGCTTTTCCGGGCAGATTTTCACAATCAAAAAGTTCATATTCCTATTCAGGAACACATAGTATGTATGAATCCATCAACAAAAAACATCATATCTCGTGTTTTTCAGAGCTTTATCTGCAGTTATATGAAGTTTGAAATATGTCAGAATCACCACATTCTCAGCGGTTTCAAAGTATCGCAAATCACATTAATCTATCCAATACAACATAATACGCATGAATCCGTCCTCAAATGCACGAAATTTTGCGTTTCCAGCGAGTTATCAGCGTTTTTTCTGAGTTTCGTTGAGGAATTTTGATTCCGTAAATCTGCTCAGAAGCAAGATTCTGCTTCAGAAACGCGTTATATGGCAGAATCTAGCACCAAATACATCATATTTCGTGTTTTGCGAGTGCTATTCGCAGTTTCACAAACTTTGGAATAAGTCGAAATCACGCTTTTCTGGGCAGATTTTCACAATCAAAAAATTCCTATTCTCATTCAGGAACTCGTAATATGTATGATCCATCAACAAAAACAACATATCTCGTGTTTTCAGAGAGCTATCTGCAATTATATGAAGTTTAAAATAAGTCAAAATTACCACATTCTCAGCGGTTTCAAAGTATCGCAAATCACATTAATCTATCCAATACAACATAATACGCATGAATCTGTCCGCAAATGCACAAAATTTTTGCGTTTCCAGCGGGTTATCAGCGTTTTTTCTGAGTCTCGTTGAGAAAATTTTTGATTCTGTAAATCTGCTCAGAAGCAAGATTTTGCTTTAGAAATGCTTTATATGGCAGAGTCTAGCACCAAATACATCATATTTCGTGTTTTTTAGAGTGCTATTCGCAGTGTTACAAACTTTGGAATAAGTCGAAATTACGCTTCTCCGGACAGATTTTCACAATCAAAAAGTTTATATTCTCATCAGAAACTCATAATATGTATGAATCCATCAACAAAAAAATCATATCTCGTGTTTTTGGAGCGCTATCTGCAGTTATATGAAGTTTGAAATAAGTCAAAATTACCACATTCTCAGCGGTTTCAAAGTATCGGAAATCACATAAATCTATCCAATACAACATAATACGCATGAATTCGTCCTCAAATGCACAAAATTTTGCGTTTCCAGCGAGTTAACAGCGTTTTTTCTGAGTTTCGTTGAGAAATTTTTGATTCTGTAAATCTGCTCAGAAGCAAGATTTTGCTTTAGAAAATGCGTTATATGGCAGAATCTAGCACCAAAATACATCATATTTCGTGTTTTTTAGAGTGCTATTCGCAGTTTTACAAACTTTGGAATAAGTCGAAATCACGCTTTTCCAGGCAGATTTTCACAACCAAAAAGTTCATATTCCTATTCAGGAACTCATAATATGTATGAATCCATCAACAAAAAACATCATATCTCGTGTTTTCAGAGCGCTATCTGCAGTTATATGAAGTTTGAAATATGTCAAAATTACCACATTCTCAGCGGTTTCAAAGTATCGCAAATCACATAAATCTATCCAATACAACATAATACGCATGAATCTGTCCTCAAATGTCCAAATTTTGCGTTTCCAGCGAGTTATCAGCGTTTTTGCTGAGTTTCGTTGAGAAATTTTTGATTCTGTGAATCTGCTCAGTAGCAAGATTCTGCTTTAGAAATGCGTTATATGGCAGAATCTAGCACCAAATACATCATATTTCGTGTTTTTAGATTGCTATTCGCAGTTCTACAAACTTTGGAATAAGTCGAAATCACGCTTTCCCCAGGAAGATTTTCACAATCAAAAAGTTCATATTCCTATTTAGAAACTCTCAATATGTATGAATCCATCAACAAAAACATCATATCTCGTGTTTTAAGAGCGCTATCTGCAGTTATATGAAGTTTGAAATAAGTCAAAATTACCACATTCTCAGCGGTTTCAAAGTATCGCAAATCACATAAATCTATCCAATTTAACATAATACGCATGAATTCGTCCTCAAAATGCACAAAATTTTGCGTTTCCAGCAAATTATCAGCGTTTTTTTCTGAGTTTCGTTGAGAAATTTTTGATTCTGTAAATCTGCTCATTAGCAAGATTTTGCTTCAAAAATGGGTTATATGGCAGAATCTAGCACCAAATACATCATATTTCGTGTTTTTTAGAGTGCTATCCGCAATTTTATAAACTTTGAAATAAGTCGAAAACACGCTTTTCCGGGCAGATTTTCACAATCAAAAAGTTCATATTCCTATTCAGGAACTCATAGTATGTATGAATCCATCAACAAAAAACATCATATCTCGTGTTTTCAGAGCGCTATCTGCAGTTATATGAAGTTTGAAATAAGTCAAAATTACCCACATTCTCAGCGGTTCAAAGTATCGCAAATCACATAAATCTATCCAATACAACATAATACGCATGAATCCGTCCTCAAATGCACAAAATTTTGCGTTTCCAGCGAGTTATCAAGCGTTTTTTCTGAGTTTCGTTAAGGAATTTTTGATTCTGTAAATCTGCTCAGAAGCAAGATTCTGCTTCAGAAACGCGTTATATGGCAGAATCTAGCACCAAATACATCATATTTTGTGTTTCGCGAGTGCTATTCGCAGTTTTACAAACTTTGGAATAAGTCGAAATCACGCTTTTCCTGGCAGATTTTCACGATCAAGAAATTCCTATTCTCATTCAGGAACTCATAATATGTATGAATCCATCAACAAAAACAACATATCTCGTGTTTTCAGAGAGCTATCTGCAGTTATATGAAGTTTGAAATAAGTCAAATTTAACCACATTCTCAGCGGTTTCAAAGTATCGCAAATCTCATTAATCTATCCAATACAACATAATACGCATGAATCTGTCCGCAAATGCACAAAATTTTGCGTTTCCAGCGGGTTATCAACGTTTTTTCTGAGTTTCGTTGAGAAATTTTTGATTCTGTAAATCTGCTCAGAAGCAAGATTTTGCTTTAGAAATGCGTTATATGGCAGAATCTAGCACCTAATACATCATATTCCGTGTTTTTAGAGTGCTATTCGCAGTGTTACAAACTTTGGAATAAGTCGATATCACGCTTTTCCGGGCAGATTTTCACAATCAAAAAAGTTCATATTCCTATTCAGGAACATCATAGTATGTATGAATCCATCAACAAAAACATCATATCTCGTGTTTTCAGAGCGCTATTTGCAGTTATATGAGGTTTGAAATAAGTCAAAATTACCACATTCTCAGCTGTTCCAAAGTATCGCAAATCACATAAATCAATCCAATTTAATATAATACGCATGAATTCATCCTCAAATGCACAAAATTTTGCGTTTCCAGCAAATTATCAGCGTTTTTTCTGAGTTTCGTTGAGAAATTTTTGATTCTGTAAATCTGCTCAGAAACAAGATTTTGCTTCAAAAATGGGTTATATGGCAGAATCTAGCACCAAATACATCATATTTCGTGTTTTTAGAGTGCTATCCCGCAATATTATAAGCTTTGGAATAAGTCGAAATCACGCTTTTTCGGGCAGATTTTCACAATCAAAAAGTTCATATTCCTATTCAGAAACTCATAGTATGTATGAATCCATCAACAAAAACATCATATCTCGTGTTTTCAGAGCGCTATCTGCAGTTATATGAAGTTTGAAATAAGTCAGAATTACCAACATTCTCAGCGGTTTCAAAGTATCGCAAATCACATGAATCTATCCAATACAACATAATACGGATGAATCTGTCCTCAAATGCACAAAATTTTGCGTTTCCAGATAGTTATTAGCGTTTTTTTCTGAGTTTCGTTGAGAAATTTTTGATTCTGTGAATCTGCTCAGAAGCAAGATTCTGCTCTAGAAATGCGTTATATGGCGAAATCTAGCACCAAATACATCATATTTCTTGTTTTTAGAGTGCTATTCGCAGTTTTACAAACTTTGGTATAAGTCAAAATCACGCTTTTCCGGGCAGATTTTCACAATCAGAAAGTTCATATTCCTATTCAGGAACTCATAATATGTATGAATCCATCAACAAAAACATCATATCTCGTGTTTTCAGAGCGCTATCTGCAGTTATATGAAGTTTGAAATAAGTCAAAATTACCACATTCTCAGCGGTTTCAAAGTATCGCAAATCACATAAATCTATCCAATACAACATAATACGCATGAATCTGTCCTCAAATGCACAAAATTTTGCGTTTCCAGCAAGTTATCAGCGTTTTCTCTGAGTTTCGTTGAGAAATTTTTGATCCTGTAAATCTGCTCAAAAGCAAGATTTTGCTTCTGAAAACGCGTTATATGGCAGAATCTAGCACCAAATACATCATATTTCGTGTTTTGCGAGTGCTATTCGCAGTTTTACAAACTTTGGAATGAGTCGAAATCACGCTTTTCCGGGCAGATTTTCACAATCAAAAAGTTCATATTCTCATTCAGGAACTCATAATATGTATGAATCCATCAACAAAAACAACATATCTCGTGTTTTCAGAGCGCTATCTGCAGTTATATGAAGTTTGAAATAAGTCAAAATTACCACATTCTCAGCGGTTTCAAAGTATCGCAAATCACATAAATCTATCCAATACAACATAATACGCATGAATCCGTCCTCAAATGCACAAAATTTTGCGTTTCCAGCGAGTTATCAGCGTTTTTTCTGAGTTTCGTTAAGGAATTTTTGATTCTGTAAATCTGCTCAGAAGCAAGATTCTGCTTCAGAAACGCGTTATATGGCAGAATCTAGCACCAAATACATCATATTTTGTGTTTCGCGAGTGCTATTCGCAGTTTTACAAACTTTGGAATAAGTCGAAATCACGCTTTTCCTGGCAGATTTTCACGATCAAGAAATTTCTATTCTCATTCAGGAACTCATAATATGTATGAATCCATCAACAAAAACAACATATCTCGTGTTTTCGGAGAGCTATCTGCAGTTATATGAAGTTTGAAATAAGTCAAATTTACCACATTCTCAGCGGTTTCAAAGTATCGCAAATCTCATTAATCTATCCAATACAACATAATACGCATGAATCTGTCCGCAAATGCACAAAATTTTGCGTTTCCAGCGGGTTATCAACGTTTTTTCTGAGTTTCGTTGAGAAATCTTTGATTCTGTAAATCTGCTCAGAAGCAAGATTTTGCTTTAGAAATGCGTTATATGGCAGAATCTAGCACCTAATACATCATATTCCGTGTTTTTAGAGTGCTATTCGCAGTGTTACAAACTTTGGAATAAGTCGAAATCACGCTTTTCCGGGCAGATTTTCACAATCAAGAAGTTCATATTCCTATTCAGGAACTCATAGTATGTATGAATCCATCAACAAAAACATCATATCTCGTGTTTTCAGAGCGCTATCTGCAGTTATATGAAGTTTGAAATAAGTCAAAATTACCACATTCTCAGCGGTTTCAAAGTATCGCAAATCACATAAATCAATCCAATTTAATATTATACGCATGAATTCATCCTCAAATGCACAAAATTTTGCGTTTCCAGCAAATTATCAGCGTTTTTTCTGAGTTTCGTTGAGAAATTTTTGATTCTGTAAATCTGCTCAGAAACAAGATTTTGCTTCAAAAATGGGTTATATGGCAGAATCTAGCACCAAATACATCATATTTCGTGTTTTTAGAGTGCTATCCGCAATTTTATAAGCTTTGGAATAAGTCGAAATCACGCTTTTCCGGGCAGATTTTCACAATCAAAAAGTTCATATTCCTATTCAGAAACTCATAGTTTGTATGAATCCATCAACAAAAACATCATATCTCGTGTTTTCAGAGCGCTATCTGCAGTTATATGAAGTTTGAAATAAGTCAGAATTACCACATTCTCAGCGGTTTCAAAGTATCGCAAATCACATGAATCTATCCAATACAACATAATACGCATGAATCTGTCCTCAAATGCACAAAATTTTGCGTTTCCAGCGAGTTATTGGCGTTTTTTCTGAGTTTCGTTGAGAAATTTTTGATTCTGTAAATCTGCTCAGAAGCAAGATTCTGCTCTAGAAAAGCGTTATATGGCGAAATCTAGCACCAAATACATCATATTTCGTGTTTTTAGAGTGCTATTCGCAGTTTTACAAACTTTGGTATAAGTCAAAATCACGCTCTTCCGGGCAGATTTTCACAATCAGAAAGTTCATATTCCTATTCAGGAACTCATAATATGTATGAATCCATCAACAAAAACATCATATCTCGTGTTTTCAGAGCGCTATCTGCAGTTATATGAAGTTTGAAATAAGTCAAAATTACCACATTCTCAGCGGTTTCAAAGTATCGCAAATCACATAAATCTATCCAATACAACATAATACGCATGAATCTGTCCTCAAATGCACAAAATTTTGCGTTTCCAGCAAGTTATCAGCGTTTTCTCTGAGTTCCGTTGAGAAATTTTTGATTCTGTAAATCTGCTCAAAAGCAAGATTTTGCTTCTGAAACGCGTTATATGGCAGAATCTAGCACCAAATACATCATATTTCGTGTTTTGCGAGTGCTATTCGCAGTTTTACAAACTTTGGAATAAGTCGAAATCACGCTCTTCCGGGCAGATTTTCACGATCAAAAAGTTCATATTCTCATTCAGGAACTCATAATATGTATGAATCCATCAACAAAAACAACATATCTCGTGTTTTCAGAGCGCTATCTGCAGTTATATGAAGTTTGAAATAAGTCAAAATTACCACATTCTCAGCGGTTTCAAAGTATCGCAAATCACATTAATCTATCCAATACAACATAATACGCATGAATCTGTCCGCAAATGCACAAAATGTTGCGTTTCCAGCGGGTTATCAGCGTTTTTTCTGAGTTTCGTTGAGAAATTTTTGATTCTGTAAATCTGCTCAGAAGCAAGATTTTGCTTTAGAAATGCGTTATATGGCAGAATCTAGCACCAAATACATCATATTTCGTGTTTTTAGAGTGCTATTCGCAGTTTTACAAGCTTTGGAATAAGTCGAAATCACGCTTTTCCGGGCAGATTTTCACAATCAAAAAGTTTATATTCTCATTCAGAAACTCATAATATGTATGAATCCATCAACAAAAACATCATATCTCGTGTTTTCAGAGCGCTATCTGCAGATATATGAAGTTTGAAATAAGTCAAAATTACCACATTCTCAGCGGTTTCAAAGTATCGCAAATCACATAAATCTATCCAATACAACATAATACGCAAGTAGGTATAAGAAGCTGTTTCTAAGCCAATCTCAAGGTCATCAGTGATAAGAACGTCTTAAGAACTGATAAGAACGTCTTGACTTTTCTTGGCCAACGTCTTAAGGAGTAATAAGAACGTCTTGAGTTTTTCTTGGAAAGCGTCTTAAGAAATGATAAGAACGTCTTGAGAAATGATAAGAACGTCTTGAGTTTTCTTAACCAACGTCTTAAGAAATGATAAGAACGTCTTAAGAAATGATAAGAACGTCTTGAGTTTTTCTTGGACATCGACTTAAGAAATGATAAGAACGTCTCAAGAAATGATAAGAACGTCTTGAGTTTTCTTGAACTGCGTCTTAAGAAGTGATAAGAGTACGTCTTAAGTTTCGTCTGAAGAACTTGAAGATGTTGGTTAACTGCTCCTTCGAGGTATGCAACGCGTGTCGCTATTCTTTACTATCTATGTGAAGTTTTCTAAATGCATACATGCTCTGCTATCTATGAATGAGTAGTTTAAACTGTAAAAAAGATATCTTCCAATTGATAGAAACCTTGAAGCGATGTACAATGAATAAAAAATAGAATTATGTGTTTTTTTTTGATGATAGAATGAATACAGGATGTGCATGTGCGAAAATAAAAATTTGTGATAATTCTATATCTGTTCTATTTTTGCAAGCTATTATCGTATCATTTTATGTTTGAAAGTCATCAAAATGTGTTGTAAGTTGTGAGTGTGTTCAAAGTGAATATATTTTTTGTCAAAAATATATGTCTTACATACAGCACGGGTACAAATGGTGCTAGCAATACAGAAGTTTTTGTTTCAGGAATTGAACGTAAGTGACAGTGTTCTTCTATTTTCAACAGTCGATTTTAAAAAGTGTTTGTTTTTTAGATGTTTGATTTAATTGAAATATCTTTTCGAGAAGCCCACGCACCATGCCACCCTAATGTATAGTGGTGGAATTGAAGATTTGAGGAACCTCCAGCTGTGGCGGGGCTGGAAGAACAATTTATGTAAATGTAAGTACAATTTTGAAGTGATTAGGGAATTTTTTCAATTTTTTTTCTGTTTTAGAAGATTCATTTGACAGTATGAACCAATAAAGCTAATTTCAACACTTGATTACTATTTACATCTAAATTAACACCTTATGTTATTCTTTTCTGTTATATTTTATATGTGAATTGTGATATTCATTTTTGATATTTATTCTGTTAACTTATTTTTTTTTTATTGGTTTTTGTAAGAGTATTGAATAAATATTAATTTTTTTATTTTAAGGAAAAAAAGGAGCAGATTTAGGTGGAAACAGGTAATGTTATAATTTCATTTTTTCCATTTAATTAACAAAAGAAAGTATCAATTTTCTTTTAACTTATTTTGGAAATGTTAAGTGTTATATGGTTCTATAATTGTATGATCACAATATTTTTTATTTAATTTTTATATAGGGTTTAGGGAAACAAAATTACAACTGAAAGCAGGTAATGTACAGGTGGAGTATTAAATTATATATATTGTGAATATGTAGTGAGTTATTGATTTTTATTACATTTTTCAAATTTTGACATAAGTAATTTTTTACATATTACGTATTAGGCTTTTTTTTATACAGTTTAAGAGTTACAATAGTTACAAGTTGTAGATGAATACTAAGCATATAGTTGTGTTAAACAAAAATAACAATAATTATTATTCAGATGAAGAAGAAGTTGAATCATTCCATTCTTCTCCAGTTTCTAAATTTACAGAAAGGTTCATGGTTTCATGTATTTCAACAAGATTCTTGAACACATATGTAAAATTCAGAGCCTTAATGTAACCTCAAACTTATTATTTTATAATTATAGCTAAGAGAAACAAATGCTTATATTATTGTCTTTTTTTGTTAAATGAAAGTAAGTATTAATTAGTTCCTTTGTTTGTTCTTCTGTTAATTCTCCAAATTTGGCAGGAAAAAATGATTGAAAACATTCGGTTGTCACCAAAAGTCTTGTTCCATAGCGAGTATTGATGATTTGGGTATTCAAAATTTTGAACTCTTTTGTTTCTTCTAAACTGTTCAGGTGTACTGTCGGTTTGATATAATCTACAGATCCAAGCTCATTAAAAAAAGAAAGGTCAGCCATTTTTTTGATCTATATAGAGTATTTTTATGTTAACTTAAATAAGCTTTGTCTAAGAAAAATAAAATTCACTAAAAACTTACGCTTTAAAAATGTAAACTTCTAGAAGTTTTCGATTTTGTAACTTGAAGTAATCCACTCAACACTTTACTGGTTACTAAGTCATACATAATTACAATTCATATATTTATAACAAATTTCACATGTATTCATGATAAAAATACGATAATATTTTCCTGTTTATTAGGAGGATGTTTTTTTTGATAAAAAATGAAATGTAAGATAATAATTTCCTACTTAAAAAGTTATCAATATAACAAGGAAATACTTCCTTTTACTTAACGAATTTTATTTGATTGAAAAATATGTACCAGATACTCATTTCCTTTGTTAAGAAGATATGACTGGAATGACAGGAAGCTATTGGATAACGACTTCCCTCTCAATATCGGGAACAGGAAATATTTCATTGATAATTTGTTGCGTTTATAAAATTTTGCATGTGCTTATGATAAATGATGGATAATAATTTCCTGTACATTTGAGGATGTTTTTTTGTTCAAAAATTAAATGAAAGATAGTAATTTCCTTTCGAAATAAAATATGATATAATTCCTTCAGTACGAGCATATGGTTGGAATGAGAGAAACTATTAGATAATGACTTCCTTCCTAATGACAAGAGTGGGAAATTTTTGTTTGATAATTTGTTGGGTTTCATATATAAATAAATGAATATTTTTGAAGTAGCCTACTTTTAATTTGGTGATTAGATAGTTGTAATGAATTTATGAATAACAATAGTTTTGACAATAATCTGGTATACAAAATAGTTTCATTGTTCTTTATTAATAATTGCAGTTTTGACAAACTAAAAAATGGTTGTACGGGAACGTGTTCATTCAAGTTTTAAAAATCGCGTCTTTTGTGGTAGAATTAATAATAATGATTCTATACTAGATCCTATGACTTTCTTAGGAGAGTGTTTATTACTGTTAATAAGTAAAGTAGGCGAGTTTATGCATTTTTATCGTGCTTCAGTGAAGATCAATTGTGAATTAGCTTGTCTGTATACATTACAAAAAAATGGTGTGACAATTGATGCTGATATATTCCATCATTCTAAAATGAAACCAGTAACGTTATCTGATGATTTTACCGAGTGGTTTTTGGAAGTTGTTTAAGAACCTATTTTATCACAAATGGAAGAATTTCAAAAACGCGATAGCGGAAAAGCGCTGCGCAAAATTTTATATTTAAAAGTGAGTTAGTTGTTTCTTTTAATTTAATTTTTATTTACATAATTTTTGTTCTGTTTTAAGGTTAATATAAATAAATTTGATCCAATAAATAGTGGAGGTTTATCATATATAGAACTTCCGAACGATATAAAAAAAAAAAAGCTGTTATAAATGTGGAAAATAATGACCAATATTGCTTTGTTTGGTCCATATTATCAGCATTATACCCTACGGAACAACATTCATGTCGTATCTCTCAGTATCCTCAAAATTTTGTTGATATTTTCAATTCAAGTAATATAAATTTCCCTACACCGTTGTGTGATATCATTAAATTTGAAAAACAAAATAATTTATCAATAAACGTATATGGATTAGAGCAAATTGCAACAAATAAGAGAACTAATATTGTGGGTCCGCTTTATTATACAAAAAAGAAACTAAATACACATATTAATTTACTTTATTGGAAAGAGAATGAGAAGTCACATTATGCATGGATAAAGTCACTCTCTCGTTTATTATCATTTCAATTGAATAAAAGTAATGGAAAACGCTTTATATGCGACCGGTGTCTACAGTATTTTGAAACTGAAATTTTACTAACTAAACATGAAGAGTATTGTCAATTAGTTGACGCAGTTAAAATTGAGTTACCCACTGAAACATCTATGTGGGTTAATCTTAAAAATTTTCTAAGAAAAGAACGACACCCATTTGTCATTTACGCTGACTTTGAATGTTTAACAGCCCCAATTGATACATGTCAACCAAATAGTAGTACATCGTACACTATGAAATATCAATATCATGTACCATGTGCCGTAGCATATGAGGTTGTTTGTTCGTATGATGAATCTTTATCTTTTTTTGAATCATTTCGTGGACCTGAAGCTGCTAAATGGTTTGTGCATAGATTGAAGAGCGTTGTCAAGATGATTGAGATTTTTTATAAGAACACCGTATCAATTATAATGACACATGAAGATTGGCAGGATTTTGATAATGTAACAGATTGCCATATTTGTGGAGAAAAGATTAACATTGCAACTAAGAAAAAAGTTAGGGACCATTGCCATTTTACAGGTACTTTAATTGAATTTAATACTTTATTTGAACTTTATAAAAGAATATTGAGTTATTTTTTAGGAAAATATAGAGGCGCAGCACATGAAGATTGTAATTTGAAGTACAAAAACTCCAAATTCATAGCCGTATTTTTTCATAACTTCAGTGGTTATGACTCTCATCTTTTTATAAAAGAATTTGGTTCAGAGGATGAACATATTTATGTTATTCCAAATAATAGCGAAAAATATATGACGTTTTCAGTAACAGTAGGCAAATTCCAACTACGTTTCTTAGATTCATACAAGTAAGTTCTTAAAGAGTAAAAAAAAAAATGAATGAATTCAAATTAATTTTTTAGGTCCTTGAGTACTTCACTGGAAAAACTGGTTAATAATTTAGATAAAGAAAAATTATATATAATAGATAAAAATTATCCTGATAAGGATAAACGAAATTTGATACTTAAAAAGAAGATATTCCCCTATGATTATTTCAATTCATGGGAAAAAATGGAAGAAAAAAATTTACCTGCTGAACAAGCTTTTTTTTTCAAAATTGAAAAATGAACATGTAAGTGACGCAGATTACGCCCACGCACAAAAAATTTGGTCTACATTTAATATAGATACATTAGGAGACTATTTAGAACTGTATCTCCAAACAGATGTTCTCTTGCTAGCTCAAGTTTTTGAAAACTTTCGAGATGTTTGTATTAACGCTTATAATCTTGATCCAGCTTATTATTTCACACTACCAGGTAAAATTTTTCAAGTTAAAAAACATATGAATTTCTTATAAATATTTTTGTTGCTGTAGGTTACGCATGGGACAGTATGTTAAAAATTACAAAAGTAAATCTACAGTTATTAACTGATGTTGATATGATTTCAATGTTCGAGAAAGCCATTCGAGGTGGTATATGTCGGTGTGTAACTCGTTATGCAAAAGCTAATAATAAGTATATGAAAGACTATAATTCATCTGAAACAGATTCATATTTGATGTACTTTGACGCTTGTAATTTGTATGGGTGAGCAATGACTCAATATTTACCCTATGGCGGCTTTAAATTCTTAAACAATGAAGAAATTACAGGACTTGATATAATAAATATACCTAATGATAGCTTAGAGGGCTATGTATTGGAAGTTGACTTAGAATATCCAATAGATTTACATGACACCCATAGAGACTTTCCACTGTGTTCTGAACACCAAATTCCAGAAAATTCAAAAACACCGAAATTAATGACAACTTTACATGATAAATCCAAATATGTATTATATTACAAAAACTTACAACAAGCATTGATTCTAGGAATGAAGTTGACTAAAATTTATAGAGTAATATCCTTCAAACAAGATTTATGGTTGAAAAAATTTATAGATTTGAACACAAATTTTAGGAAAAATGCAAAAAACGATTTTGAAAGAGATCAGTATAAACTTATTAATAATGCAATATTTGGA
Organism: Dromius quadrimaculatus; assembly: GCA_963989225.1. NCBI lineage: Eukaryota > Metazoa > Arthropoda > Insecta > Coleoptera > Carabidae > Dromius > Dromius quadrimaculatus. Next base: position 109,265 of record CAXDIG010000170.1, read on the forward strand.
AAGTCTATAGAGAATATTAGAAACCGAAGAGATAAACTTGTTACAAGTTGGAATGGGCAAGCTCAAGCACGAAAATTGATTGCGAAACCAAATTGTAAAAAAGTTATACCATTTACTGAAGATTTGGCTTCAATAGAGTTGAGTAAAATTAAAATATGTTTCAATAAACCTATATATGTAGGGATGGTTATTCTTGATGTTAGCAAATGGTTAATGTATGATTTTCATTACAATTTTATCAGCATTAAATTACCACATTCAAAATTACTGTATCAAGATACAGATTCTTTGATATTTCAATTTTTTGAAAATCCCTGTATCAAAATTAAAAAGAATATTGAACGTTCTGACACATCAAATTATTTAAATAATAATGAATTTGGTATTCCACTTGTTAATAATAAAGTTGTGGGATTGTTTAAAGATGAAAATGGGGGAAAAATTATGTTGGAATTTGCGGGTTTAAAAGCTAAGATGTATTCTTTCGCTTTGGAAAATGAAACTCATTGTAAAGCAAAAGGAGTGTCAAAAAGTGTTACCAAATGTTTAACCATGGATAATTTCAAAAATACACTTTTTAATTCTGAAAATTTACATAAAAAACAAAATAGAATTATATCAGAAAATCATAATATATTTAGTGTTGAAACGAACAAATTAACTCTAAATGGCGACGATAATAAACGATGTGTAGGAGCAAATAAAATTGACACATTACCTTGGGGGCATTATTCAATACAAAAAAAAATATAACAACTGTTACAATTGTATTAAAATGGGAAAATGTAATTAAGTATAATAGTATTACTGAATTAATTGATATTGTAGTTATATTTAAAAAATTTTATACAAAAATATTGTAATACATAATTTAATTTTTTCAAATTAAAATATATTGTAAGGCCACTTCATATTTGAATGCAGTGATTTTTTCAATTTGTATATTGTTTTATTTTCCCTACTATTCACATTTTTTTTCAGGATGAATAAGGATTTGGATATAATAAAAAAGCTCAAATATAATAATATTATTTATTATTGAGTTCATTTTTTCATTTACATAGCATTGTACTTAAAGACTAATTTTTTCGATATTTTTTGTTATATAAACTACATTACTATATATATTAATGTCTTGTTTCAACAATTTAATTTTTTCAATATACATTTCAATTCTATATTTTAAATTATCGTTTAAGTATTTCATAGACTCTTTGTTTGCAGCTGAGCAATGCTTATTATATCTTGACATACTCACACATTTGTTTAAAATGATGATTTCATACATTTCAAAGTGTTTTTTCAAGGATCCAGCCACTTGTTTATCATAACAAGTAATGCTGATGACGTATGTATATCGTTATTTATCAGCTTGAGCTGTTCGTCAGTGAGCTCGTTCAATTAAGCTAGTAGGAAAAACTTCATAAAAATTATAAAACTTCATTTTTATTTATCCACGAATTATGTGAGCTGTCAAACCCTAACCATTTTACAAAGACCTGTGTTCCTTTCCTCTTTAAAACTCTTTCTACTAAATATATATTTGGGTGTTTAGTTTTCTGTAGCTCATCTTCATAAAATCCACCTGCAACAGGTTGATCCAAATAATTCTTCAGTTTATATGTTACTGGGTTTGTTAGGTTTATTTTTGGAACTGTAAATATTTCAGTTGACCAGTTTGGAGTATAGCCTTTTTCGAATACATTTTTCAACTTTGATATTCTAACAAAATCACCCAACTTCAGCTTTGCACGACCAGCAATTTTTATGTTACTATATACAGTATTAAGTAAATATTTCTCATTTTTACTATTAACATCAGCTGGACACATTTTTACTGTACTGTGTTTTGTATTATTGTATGATTCAAGTAAATTTGGTAAAATATCAATCCACTTGTAAAATCCACGAAAACTGAACTCCTTCCACATTTTATTTCTCAGTGTTCTATTAAACCTTTCAACTACGCTTGCTTTCAAGTTGCTCAATGTAGAATAGTGATTTATATCATATTTTTGCAATACTTCTTTAAAATATTTATTATAAAATTCTTTTCCATTATCTGTTTGCAAATTCTTAGGTTTTCTCTTCTGTTTAATAATATCTTGGAATACGTCAGCAATTTTTTCACCTGATTTGGATTTTACAGGTTTAGCCCAAGCATACTTAGAAAATACATCAATTACAGTTAACATGTATTTGTATCCTCTATTTTTGTTTGCGTATGGTATCATTTCGACAAGATCAGCTTGCCATAAATCGTTCAAGCCTTTTGTTATTACCCTGCGTCTATTATGATGTCTTCTAGCTTGTTTGTGTAGTTCTTCAATAATTTCTCTCTTTGTCATTTTTTTTTGTGATTTAAATTTTATTTTTTTCTGGTAGTTTATTTTCGTTTTTTAATTTATCAATTTCTTTTTTAAAATCATTCAAAGCTTTCAATTTGAATGCTTTGTCAATTTCTTCATCAATTAAAGCTTTTATAATCAATATTTCATTTCCAAATTCCATTTTAATAGCTTGCACTATACTATCAACATATAACTTATTAGCAGCTTGATCCGTATAAAGCGGTGCTGGTAAATTGCCTATATGTTTTAATTTGGCATTAAATATATATTCATTATTTGTTTGTTGCAAAATAATAGTGTTCAAATTTAGAAATTTTTCTATATCAATAATTCTTTTATCTATATAACCTTTTGTAACCACATCACCATCAGTCATTGCTCTTCCAATATTCGAAATTTGTTTCCCATTTAAATCAAAACTTCCATATTCATCAAAAAAAAATGTTGCAATGTTCTTTCGTTTTTTCATAGAATAACGACCAAATTTATCCACTGACATGTTAAAAGTAGTTTCTATTGGAAAGAAACGTCTTTATTGTTGTAAAGACAAACTTAAAATGAACAAACATTATGTGAAAACTATTTTATTATATTTGCTTCTTTCAATTCTTCAATAATTGAAATTATTTCATTATCATGACCTGAATGGCCACAGTTTTTAGAGGCTATTAGTAATTGCAATTTATCAACTAATTCATTTGAATTATCCCAGTAGATATACTCCCGTTTTCCATTAGAATACTGCATATTTAATGGTAATAGGCCAGAACCTGTTGGTAAGTATTTGGCAGGTGGTTTTCTTCTTCTTTTTGAACCCAATGGTTCTTCTTTCTTGGTAAAATATGGTTTGATTATATTGAAATATTTTGGAGTACTTGAAGTTTGAAGTAAATTATTTGTTGAATTTTTGTGTGCATTTGTTTGTTCTAGTATATTTATATACTCAATTTTGTCTTCTTCTGTGAAATTCTCAGGTTTCTTCATAAATATCAATTCATAAAGACCTTCAGTTCCTTTGTATTCCTTATCGTCAATAATAATATCATTCTTGTCTATATGAACTTCCTTTCTACCCAATCTAAATATTCCATCATTTTTATTATACTTTAATCCATACACATTATCTGATTCTTTATCTTTATTTATAATTTTCAAGAGATATATATGTCCTATATCACCAAATTTCAATTTTAAATCTTCCATTTCAAGTTTTCCTTGGGGGGTATTCAATGATTCTTGAGCCTGTGATGTAGGTGATATTATGGGAAAATCTTCATAAATATCTTCATCTTTCACACTAAAACTGGTACTTGGAGTTTCAACATTAAAATCCAAAATCTTCCTCACATCCGACCTTCTCTCCTTTGGAAGTAATACATTTTCTTTACCTATATTTTTTTTATATGAGTTTCGTTTTTCTTTTCTTGTACTTTTGTATTTTCAACAAGCGTTTTAAACGGATTTGTGATGGGTTTAAATGTTTCTCCAAAAAAAATATTTTCATCCATTTTGCTATGTTTTAATGCATTTAATTTTTTCCTCAATACTTCACTAACATTAACTATTTCCTCAAGATTTTTGTTATTATTCATTTTTGTCATTGTAAATAGAACGGAGCTCAAGAAAATTATCCAATTCTTTACGATAACGTCCTTTCTCTTCACTGTCCTTGTCTATAACTGCGAATCCATATTTAGTTTCCCGAAATCTTATACAAAATTCCTTAAACTTATTGAATGGCATATCCGTATTCACATGATCGTCATGAATATGCCGTAAATTCGTTTCGTCTTGCTTGAATATTATAATAAAATTAGCATTGTCCCTGATTAAATGTTTGGGTATTTTTGCATAAGATTGTGAAAGATAAAAACAATCAATATCACTATGTCTACCCATACTGAAAAAATTACGCATACAGTCTTGTTTATCACATATAATGTCGTCAAAAATAATGATGGAAAACATTTTAGCTTCAGTAGGTTTTATAACATCAACATTTTCACTGAACGAATGATACCTCATACCCTTAACTCTTGAAATACACTTTTGTAGAAAATTATACTTAGGTTGATTCGATGATTTAGAGTATAAATATATATTCTTGAATTTTAATCCATTTGGATGTGTGAGTTAACTAAGTAAAATATTTGTTTTACCACGAATACTTGGTCCAACGATAATACATCTTATGCTATTAGGTAGTAAGTCGCCATGTTTTTTTTATAATTTTTCTACTTCCTTTATTATCAAAATTGTTTATTTGGAAACGATGTTTTTGCTTTATAAATTTCATGGTAACTACTGGTTTTCATATAAAAACACTCTCCTATATATAAATATTCAGTTAAGTAAAATGCACCAATGCTTATACATCAAAAAAAGTTTTACGGAAAAGGATTGGTGAATAAGGCAATTAACTCCCTACCTATATATTCCAGGTTATCAATTTTGTGGTCCAGGAACTAAATTGGAAAAAAGATTAAATAGGGGAGACAGGGGTATTAATCCATTAGATGTTGCATGTCGTGAACACGATATAGCTTATTCAGTTAGTAATAATTTGAATGATCGTCACAACGCTGATAAAATTTTACAAGAAAAAGCTCGGAACAGAGTTAAATCTAACGACGCAAAATTTAGTGAAAAAGTAGCTGCTTGGACAGTAACTAACGCCATGAAGGCAAAACAGAAACTTGGAATGGGAATGAATAAGAAAAAAAAAGCTCAGAAATCGAAGAAACGGCGGGTACTGAAAACACCTCGAAAGCTTGGTGGCTTTTTACCACTGGCACTTCTTCCATTAATTGGAAAAGCATTACTTGCTGGCGCTGCAAGTTGTGCTGCTTCATATGGTGTCAACAAAGCCCTAGGTAAAGGTCTTTACTTAAAACCATATAAAACCGGTGGTGGCATGAAAAAGAACAAAAGAAAGAAAAAAAACTCCAAAAAATAAAATCACCAAAGAAGCCTTTGACAAATATTGATATAAAAAAATATGTGAACAAGTATAATATAAAAAATTTCCGCGGAGTTTACATGCGGAACAATTTACCCAAGAGTCCATTAAAAAACGAGTCTGCTGTAATAAATTTAGATTCTTATGATGGTTCTGGTACTCATTGGGCAGCTTATGTTAAACAAAATAATATCGTAAATTATTTTGACAGTTTTGGAAATTTACCTCCGCCAAGAGAGTTAGTGAATTATTTTGGACCTAATATTAAAATAAATCATAATTACAATCGTTTTCAAAACTTCAATGCATACAATTGTGGTCATTTATGCTTAGAATATCTTATAAAATATCAAGCATGAATATTTATCATATCAGTTACAACATGGAATCAATATCATTCACACTTACAGGAAAAGAGTCCATAATTTCTGCAGACTATTTTCCACCAATTGAATTAGATAATAATTGTAAATATGTAATGGATCTAATCAATTTCGACACATTTCATTCAATACCAAACATTGATGGAACTAATAATAAATTCTATTATAAAAAACAAGCAGATAAAGATTTTACACTGTTTCAAATACCAGTGGGGTCGTATGAAATTGAGGATATTGAACAGGTATTGAGAAAAGAATTGAATGATCCTAATTACATTTCCGAAGAAAAACTTGAAACAAATAATATTGAAAGAGAAGGGAAAAAAAAAAAACATGATTTCATTTTTCTAAAATCAAATAATAATACGTTGAAATGTGAGCTCAGAAGTACTGTTACAATTGATTTCACAAAAGAAGATTCATTTGGTTCACTATTGGGATTTGAAAAACGAATATTAGAACGGAACACATTTCATGAAAGTGATTTACCTGTTAATATAATAAAAGTGAACGCAATTTTATTAAAATGTAATATAATATCAGGAGCTTATAAAAATGATTTACCTGCACATACTATACACCAATTCTTTCCTGAAGTTGCGCCAGGTCATAAAATTAATTTAGTACCTCCAAGTCCTATATATTTAGAAGTGAACACAAAATTGATAAGCAACATTACTATTCATATTGTTGACCAAGAAGGAAGATTTGTAAATTTCCAAGGTGAAACAATAACAGTTAGACTTCACTTGAAAAAAGCCTAAATTAAAAAATGGGAATTGATTATAAAAGAACAAAATCCAATTGTGGTAAAATTAGTTCGTCAAAAGTCATTAAGGAGTTAACTAGAAAAAATAAGAATTTCCTCAAATTACTTGGGTTTCATTTAAAAAAAAAAATTGAAGAGAAAAAAACAGAATGAGTGATATATTGGATGTAACGTCAGGAATATCTTTTGATAATGCAATAAGTCGAATTGAAATGCACAGCCATCAACCGTTGGTTGCATCAGCATTTAACAATTGTGATGAGATTCGAATTCAAATTCAACAGCAAGACATATACACATTACCAAACCAAAGCTTCTTATATATTGAAGGTGAATTATCAACAGAAGAAAATGCTGTACCTCCTAATGATACAAAAATAACAAATAATGGTATTGCATTTCTATTTGATGAAATCAAATACTTGGTAAATAGTGTTGAGGTAGATAAAACAAAAAATGTTGGAATTACATCTACTTTACAGGCATATGGCTCTTTAACTAATGTTGAAAGTAAAAATCTGGAAAACGCTGGATGGGGGCAAGACATTAACATTTTAGATGCTAATGGGAATTTTAATGTTTGTCTTCCTTTAAAAATGCTACTTGGGTTCTGTGAAGATAATACTAAAATTATGGTGAATGTTAGGCAAGAGCTAGCACTTATAAAAGCAAGAACTGATACTTATGCTTATACATCTACTGCTAATTTGAAATTTCAATTGAATAAAATACATTGGAGAGTTTCTCATATTCATGTTAACGATGAGTATAGGTTAAAATTATCAAAAATAGTTAATTCAAATCGATTTATATCTTGTGCTTTCCATTCTTGGGATTTGTATGAATATCCTGCTCTTCAATTGTCAAAAAAACAAACATGGTCGATTAAATCCTCTACTCAAATGGAAAAACCCAGATTTGTTATTATTGGTTTCCAAACTAATCGTAAAAATCAAGAAGATAAAAACAGCAGTAACTTTGATATTTGTAATTTAACAAATATAAAACTATATTTAAACTCAGTTTGTTATCCATATGATAACATGAATCTTGATTTTCAAAATAATCATTATGCCTTACTGTACGATATGTATGCGAAATTTCCTCAAGCTTATTATAATTACTACGAAACATATATTGGACCAGCTCTTAGGAAATCAGAATTCAAATCAATTGCTCCAATTATAATCATAAACTGTTCTAATCAAAATGATTCAATAAAAAATAGTGCTGTAGATGTTAGATTAGAATTTGAATCTAGCGAGAATTTTCCTGAAAACACAAGTGCATATTGTTTGATCATTCACGATAAAATTATAGAATATAACCCACTCACAAGTGCAATTAGAACATTAGTATAAAATAGTCATTGAAACAACTAGGAATGGAGTTAATTGTTGATATACAGGGATTTAATGCGGAAAATTATATAATGGTAGCAAAAGAAATTGCTATCATGTCAAGAGATGGGAATGAGCTGTGTCATTTATTATTTGAGCCACCATTTTCCTGGAACCAACTGGAATCAAAATATAGAAGACAAGCTGTTTGGTTATATAAAAATTATCATGGATTTCGTTGGGATGATGGCTGCATACCATATACCAAACTTTCGGAAACAATTATACCTATATTAAATAGTGCAAGAGTAATATATGTTGAAGTTGATGTGAAAAAAGTATACCTTGAGTCATTCAATAATAAATACAATGTTATATCTTTAGAGGAATGTAGAGCTCTTAAGAATATTCTTTCACGAAGAACTTGTTTTAATCACTGCAATAACTGTGCAATAAGTAATGTATATAAAATTAAAGACTATTTAGATGATGAATTGTATAAATCAATAAATATATAATAAATATAATTTTTGAAAAAAAGAATATATTTTGTTTTTTTATTTTTAAACTTGTGAGGTTTATTAATTGATTATTTGTTTTTTTTTTATCTCAAGTAATTGTATAAGGCAAGTACTAACTTGTTTTATGTTTTATTAATAAGTTATTGTTTTTAATTTTTTTTGAAAGTTATTTTAATTCAAGTAATATAATATAAAAGATTGTATTTTTTTTTTAATACATCATCAGTGTTTATTTTACTTTCGTAAAGATTGGAAGTAAAAAAAAATTTCTCATGATGAGTTTAAAAATATAAGCAAATTATTTATTACAAGTTTATAAGGACATGTGCGCACCGTCAAAAAGAAAAAGTGAATTATATGAACAAATTATAAAAGAAAATTCAACCGATAGCGAAATACTTAAAATAATTGGTGACTTAGCTTGTGATGCATATATTTGTAAAAAATTGAGTGATAACTCATTTATTGATATATTAAATTTATTTAGTGGTGATGATTTATTAAATATTGGGGGAAAACTTCCAGTTTCTTACAAAATAAATCCTAATGTAATAAAGAGGCTACCATGTGTGGAACATTGGAATTTACCTAATCAACACATACAAATGGATGGTCCACCACCATGTATTGGAAATTGTGAAACCTGTGCTTCTTAATTCATTTAATTTGTTCTGGAAAATTTAAAGTAAAAAATGTTAATCTTAAAAGAATATTTAATTGTGCAAATAGTGTTATTATATATAAATAAGAATTTTTTTTGTCATATATAACCATTCTCATTCAAGAAGTATGCTAATAAACATATAGGCTAAAACATGTTGTTTTTTTATCTGATTTTATTGTTGAGTATTAGTGTTTATTCTAGTGTTAATCACTTTCAATTAGTTGTGAATTATTCAAATCATTATGGTTACTTAAATTTAACGACTACTGAATTATTCAAACTAGATAAAAATAGCACAATATTCATAGAAGGATTGAAAACATTCCAACAAAGATATAATTTACAAAATACGAGTGAAATTAATAAAGAAGTGATTAATTTTGTACAAAAATATAGATGTGGTGTTGAAGATGTTTATTTCCGAACTCATCCAATAAAATGGGGTAATAATACAATTTATTGGAATTTTTATGGTAATATTCAAGAACAGAACCTTGTACTGGATTCAATCAAAATTGCATTTGAAGTCTGGGCTAATCACACAAATCTTCATTTTATAGAAGTTATTGATTCTCATGATGCTACTATTTTAATATCATTTGGAACATCACCCCATCACTATAGCTATTTCACTCACAATTTTTGTAATAGTATATTCGATGGACCAGGCAATATGTTGGGACACGCAGAATACCCCAATACAAATATGCAATCAGAAGTTCATTTAGATTCAACAGAAAATTGGTCTTACGAGCTAGTAGAACCATCAAATGGTGAGATTAGCCTTTTTGATGTACTTGTACACGAAATTGGACACTCCCTTGGAATTGAACATTCAAACATTCCAGATAGTATTATGTTTCCAGCATACGATAATAATGTGTTTAAAAATGGTAATGGTAAACCTTATGGTTTATCTGTGGATGACATAAATGCTATTCAATCTTTGTATGGAAAAAGAAACCAGAATACCATTCCAACAACAACAAAATATTACGCTAAGCCTAATAATGTTATAACCGAAGCAACTATTATTCCAAATTTTCAACCCAATTTATGTAAACTAACAAATGTCAATAAGTTTCTAGTACTTAATAAGAAACTATATATATTTTATAATGAATGGGTTTGGATTAAAAATCTTAACGAAAAAAATTTTAATGTAACACCATATTTATTGACAGATTGGTTGAACTTTATACCTAAATTCTTCAAAAAGTTGAATGCTATTTATCAAAGACCAAATGGAAACGTTGTAATAATAATAGATGACGTGACATATAATATAAAATTTCCATCTCTTCAATTGGAAAGTACTCAAACTCCCTATATTAGTCGCATTACTAATATTAATGGGGCTGTTTCAACAAACAACGGACAGACTTATATATCTTATCAAAATATTTCGTATATTTAAAGTAAATGAATGTGAATTTAATACTGAAGAATATGGAACATTAGATTCAATTTTTCCTGGAGTTCCAAATAATATTGAATCAGTTTTTAAGTATACAAATGGACGTATATATTTTTTCATAAACAATTACTACTATGAATTCAATGAATTTACAAAATCACTTGAAAAAGCCGAGAAATTTGAGTTTTCTCTTTTTAATATCAGTTGTCCAAATATTAGTTCATATGAACAATTGAAAATATTGTTATCAAAACTGATAAATATTGTTCAAATTAAGTTCATTATACTTCTATTGATGTTACTTTTCAGCTTTTATTTGAAATCTGTAAGTTTTGTAAAATAAAAATTAGAAATATAAATAATTAACAAAATTTTCTATAAGACTGTTTATTTATTTTTTCCCTTATCAAATAAATACACTCAATTACATAAACATTATAAACAACTATTATTGTTAATAGGAAGAATTACAAAAATAATATAGTTTAATCATTTAATTTATCTCTTATACTTCATTAATATTTTCCCCATTAAAATACTGGACAGTATCATTAACTACATCTGGATAGGTTAATAATATTTGCTTTATTGCTAAAATATGAATATTATCCAAATTATTAACTATATTATCAATATTAGAGAAAATTTCTCCTTCACATGTTAATGACTGTCTTACAATATTAGAATAGTAGTTGAAAAAGTTTAGAGATTCCAAGTACTTAATTGTAGAATTCAAAAAATCTGAAATTAAAAATAAATTGTTAAGACTTGTATTGCTCAGATAGATTTGTTTATTCTGTGACTCAATGATAATAATTTTGTTATTCTCTATAATATCAAATAAAATTTTATTATTCAAAAATGAATACGATTCTATAGTCGAATTATCATTCATATAATCCATAATGATATTATAAGTCATAAGGAGCTCATACCACTCACATACTTTGAAATCTATAAACTTTCCAATTCTTTTGTTATTCAATCTAACAATTATTTCAAAATTTAGTGCTGGATTAATACCAACACATACACAAACATTCTTATCTAAAAACTGTCTATGTTCTATAATTAATTCATTATTATTATTACTAATCACAGGGAATGGTGGTGGTAAATTATTAAACATTGGATCCAGTGTTACTTCTTTCACAAGCTCAGCAGTTTCTTGGTCAACATTTCTACTTGATTCCGCTGTAATTCCATTTTCAAGTTTACCAGTTTCTTGTTCAACATTTATAACATTTTTACTTAGATTAATTCTTCTTTTTATTATTGATTTTCCATCTTGGGAAATTTGTTTACAAGAAGCTCTCTCATTGGCTGGATATTTTTTACCGTTATTGTTCGTTTTCACTTGCTATAAGTAATTCAACAATTAAAAAATATTACAAAATGAAATACAAAAAAAATTACCATTTTCTCTTCCTTATTTTTTTTTTACACACATATGAATATAAATCTTTTCACTTGAAAAAATGTGTATCAACACTGAATAAAACAATAAAATTCCTGTCTTTTTATATATTTTTCTTATCATTCTATACAAATCCTGCGCAGTAAAACGTTCACACATGAAAATTATTATTAAGAAAAGTAACCAATAACTTTTAAAAGTGATGTTCTCATTGAAAATCATTTTTTTCTTCAGAGTAAATATTTCTGTAATCATTTAATTTATACTCCAACATTGGTGTTAAAATAATGGAATATTCTTTAATTTTATATTGAAAACGGAAACGATCTCTTGCATATTGCTCCCATATTCCTTGACGACTTAATTTGTATGCATATTTCCACGCTATTATGTGATGTACTATTACTTTATCATTGAACGTTACAGATTTCATATCAATTAAAAAATGTATAACAAAAAGCTTGTGGCTATTGAAAATAGAAAGCATAAAATTCTAACAGCTATTTTATAATACAAAATAATACGACTTTATCACTGTGTAAGTCCAAATTTCCGTTCTACTGATAAGTCTTCCGTTTAATTTTGATTTACAATAACCTTGAAACTAGTCACAGAAGATAAATCTTTCTGCAGAGCATGTAACAACGAATGTAAGCTTATCAATTTTATTGTTATCAAACGTATACATCCTGCATTCATATATTTATATATATATATACAATTATATCTCTGTTATAATATTTTTTATTCGTTGATCTAAGTACAGATGCACTCGCAAAACTTATTAACGAATTTCATATGCAAACGATACTTATTAGTGTGTAATGACGCAAAAAAAATTCTTTAACACACCACAAAAATCTTCCAGATGTCCCTCCATTTTTTTCTTGCAACCTTTAGCTACTCATTCACAGATGGCAGCATCAGCGCGCTTCTTTTCATTTAATTTTTTTCTTGCAACCTTTAGCTACTCATTCACAGATGGCAGCATCAGCGCGCTTCTTTTAATTTTATTTTTTTCTTGCAACCTTTAGCTACTCATTCACAGATGGCAGCATCAGCGCGCTTCTTTTCATTTTCAACCATTACTTAAGACGTTGATCAAAAAATTTCTCAAGACGTTCTTATCATTTCTTAAGACGCTGTCCAAGAAAACTCAAGACGTTCTTATCATTTCTTAAGACGTTGGCCAAGAAAACTCAAGACGTTCTTATCATTTCTTAAGACGTTGGCCAAGAAAACTCAAGACGTTCTTATCATTCCTTAAGACGTCCTTATCATTTCTCAAGACGCTGTCCAAGAGAACTCAAAACGTTCTTATCATTTCTTAAGAAGTTCTTATCAATTCTTAAGACGTTCTTATCATTCCTTAAGACGTTGGCCAAGAAAAGTCAAGACGTTCTCATCAGTTCTCAAGACGTTCTTATCACTGATGACCTTGAGATTGGCTTAGAAACAGCTTCTTATACCTACTTACGCATCAATCCGTCCTCAAATGCTCAAAATTTTGCGTTTCCAGCGAGTTATCATCGTTTTTTCTGAGTTTCGTTGAGAAATTTTTGACTCTGTAAATCTGCTCAGAAGCAGGATTTTGCTTTAGAAATGCGTTATATGACAGAATCTAGCACCAAATACATCATATTTCGTGTTTTGAGAGTGCTATTTGCAGTTTTACAGACTTTGGAATAAGTCGGAATCACGCTTTTCCGGGCAGATTTTTACAATCAAAAAGTTCATATTCTCATCCAGGAACTCATAATATGTATGAATCAATCAACTAAAACAACATATCCCGTGTTTTCAGAGCGCTTTCTGCAGTTATATGAAGTTTAAAATAAGTCAAAATTACCATATTCTCAGCGGTTTCAAAGTATCGCAAATCACAAAAATCTATCCAATACAACATAATACGCATGTATCTGTCCTCAAATGCACAAAATTTTGCATTTCCAGCGGGTTATCAGCGTTTTTTCCGAGTTTCGTTGAGAAATTTTTGATTCTGTAAATCTGCTCAGAAGCAAGATTTTGCTTCAGAAATGCGTTATATGGCAGAATCTAGCACAAAATACATCATATCACGTGTTTTTAGAGTGCTATTCGCAGTTTTACAAACTTTGGAATAAGTCGAAATCACGCTTTACCGGGCGGAATTTCACAATCAAAAAGTTCATATTCTCATTCAGGAACTCATAATATGTATGAATCCATCAACAAAAACAACATATCTCGTGTTTTCAGAGCGCTATCTGCAGTTATATGAAGTTTGAAATAAGTCAAAATTACCACATTCTCAGCGGTTTCAAAGTATCGCAAATCACATTAATCTATCCAATACAACATAATACGCATGAATCTGTCCGCAAATGCAAGAAATTTTGCGTTTGCAGCGGGCTATCAGCGTTTTTCCTGAGTTTCGTTGAGAAATTTTTGATTCTGTAAATCTGCTCAGAAGCAAGATTTTGCTTTAGAAATGCGTTCTATGGCAGAATCCAGCACCAAATACATCATATTTCGTGTTTTTAGAGTGCTATTCGCAGTTTTACAAACTTTGGAATAAGTCGAAATCACGCTTTTCCGGGCAGATTTTCACAATCAAAAAGTTCATATTCTCATTCAGAAACTCATAATATGTATGAATCCATCAACAAAAACATCATATTTCGTGTTTTCAGAAAGCTATCTGCAGATATATGAAGTTTGAAATAAGTCAAAATTACCACATTCTCAGCGGTTTCAAAGTATCGCAAATCACATGAATCTATCCAATACAACATAATACGCATGAATCCGTCCTCAAATGCACAAAAGTTTGCGTTTCCAGCGAGTTATCAGCGTTTTTTCTGAGTTTCGTTGAGAAATTTTTGATTCTGTAAATCTGCTCAGGAGCAAGATTTTGATTCAAAAATGCGTTATATGGCAAAATCTTGCACCAAATACATCATATTTCCTGTTTTTAGAGTGCTATTCGCAGTTTTACAAACTTTGGAATAAGTCGAAATCACGCTTTTCCGGGCAGATTTTCACAACCAAAAAGTTCATATTCCTATTCAGGAACTCATAATATGTATGAATCCATCAACAAATATATCATATTTCGTGTTTTAAGAGCGGTATCTGCAGTTATATGAAGTTTGAAATAAGTCAAAATTACCACATTCTCAGCGGTTTCAAAGTATCGCAAATCACATAAATCTATTCAATACAACATATTACGCATGAATCTGTCCTCAAATGCACAAAATTTTGCGTTTCCAGCGAGATATCAGCGTTTTTTCTGAGTTTCGTGGAGAAATTTTTGATTCTGTAAATCTGCTCAGAAGCAAGATTCTGCTTTAGAAATGCGTTATATGGCAGAATCTAGCACCAAATACATAATATTCCGTGTTTTCAGAGTGCTATTTGCAGTTGTACAAACTTTGGAATAAGTCGAAATCACGCTATGCCGGGCAGATTTCCACAATCAAAAAGTTCATATTCCTATTCAGGAACTTATAATATGTATAAATCCATCAACAAAAACATCATATCTTGTGTTTTCAGAGCGCTATCTGCAGTTATATGAAGTTTGAAATTAGTCAAAATTACCACATTCTCAGCGGTTTCAAAGTATCCCAAATCACATAAATCTATCCAATACAAAATAATACGCTTGAATCCGTCCTTAAATGCACAAAGTTTTGCGTTTCCAGCGAGTAGTCAGCGTTTTTTCTGAGTTTCGTTGAGAAATTTTTGATTCTGTAAATCTGCTCAGAAGCAAGATTTTGCTTCAGAAATGCGTTATATGGCAGAATCTAGCACCAAATACATCATATTCCGTGTTTTTCGAGTGCTATTCGCAGTTTTACAAACTTTGGAATAAGTCGAAATCACGCTTTTCCGGAGAGATTTTCACAATCAAAAAGTCCATATTCTCATTCAGAAACTCATAATATGTATGAATCCATCAACAAAAACATCATATCTCGTGTTTTCAGAGCGCTATCTGCAGTTATATGAAGTTTGAAATAAGTCAAAATTACCACATTCTCAGCGGTTTCAAAGTATCGCAAATCACAAAAATCTATCCAATACAACATAATACGCATGAATCCGTCCTCAAATGCACAAAATTTTGCGTTTCCAGCGAGTTATCAGCGTTTTTTCTGAGTTTCGTTGAGAAATTTTTGATTCTGTAAATCTGCTCAGAAGCAAGATTTTGCTTCAGAAATGCGTTATATGGCAGAATCTAGCACCAAATACATCATATTTCCTGTTTTTAGAGTGCTATTCGCAGTTTTACAAACTTTGGAATAAGTCGAAATCACGCTTTTCCGGGCAGATTTTCACAACCAAAAAGTTCATATTGCTATTCAGGAACTCATAATATGTATGAATCCATCAACAAATATATCATATCTCGTGTTTTAAGAGCGCTATCTGCAGTTATATGAAGTTTGAAATAAGTCAAAATTACCACATTCTCAGCGGTTTCAAAGTATCGCAAATCACATAAATCTATTCAATACAACATAATACGCATGAATCTGTCCTCGAATGCACAAAATTTTGCGTTTCCAGCGAGTTATCAGCGTTTTTACTGAGTTTCGTTGAGAAATTTTTGATTCTGTAAATCTGTTCAGAAGCAAGATTCTGCTCCAGAAATGCGTTATATGGCAGAATCTTGCACCAAATACATCAAATTTCGTGTTTTTAGAGTGCTATTCGCAGTTTTACAAACTTTGGCATAAGTCGAATTCACGCTTTTCCGGGCAGATTTCCACAACCAAAAAGTTCATATTTCTATTCAGGAACTCATAATGTGTATGAATCCATCAACAAAAACATCATATCTCGTGTTTTCAGAGCGCTATCTGCAGTAATATGAAGTTTGAAATAAGTCAAAATTACCACATTCTCAGCGGTTTCAAAGTATCGCAAACTACATGAATCTATCCAATACAACATAATACGCAAGAATCTGTCCTCAAATGCACAAAATTTTGCGTTTCCAGCGGGTTATCAGCGTTTTTTCTGAGTTTCGTTGAGAAATTTTTGATTCTGTAAATCTGCTCAGAAGCAAGATTTTGCTTTAGAAATGCGTTATGTGGCAGAATCTAGCACCAAATACATTATATTTCATGTTTTTAGAGTGCTATTCGCAGTTGTACAAACTATGGAATAAGTCGAAATCACGCTATGCCGGGCAGATTTCCACAATCAAAAAGTTCATATTCCTATTCAGGAACTCATAATATGTATAAATCCATCAACAAAAACATCATATCTCGTGTTTTCAGAGCGCTATCTGCAGTTATATGAAGTTTGAAATAAGTCAAAATTACCACATTCTCAGCGGTTTCAAAGTATCGCAAATCACATAAATCTATCCAATACAAAATAATACGCTTGAATCCGTCCTCAAATGCACAAAGTTTTGCGTTTCCAGCGAGTAATCAGCGTTTTTTCTGAGTTTCGTTGAAAAATTTTTGATTCTGTAAATCTGCTCAGAAGCAAGATTTTGCTTCAGAAATGCGTTATATGGCAGAATCTAGCACTAAATACATCATATTCCGTGTTTTTAGAGTGCTATTCGCAGTTTTACAAACTTTGGAATAAGTCGAAATCACGCTTTTCCGGAGAGATTTTCACAATCAAAAAGTCCATATTCTCATTCAGAAACTCATAATATGTATGAATTCATCAACAAAAACATCATATCTCGTGTTTTCAGAGCGCTATCTGCAGTTATATGAAGTTTGAAATAAGTCAAAATTACCACATTCTCAGCGGTTTCAAAGTATCGCAAATCTCATAAATCTATCCAATACAACATAATACGCATAAATCCGTCCTCAAATGCACAAAATCTTGCGTTTCCAGCGAGCTATCAGCGTTTTTTCTGAGTTTCGTTGAGAAATTTTTGATTCTGTTAATCTGCTCAGAAGCAAGATTTTGCTTCAGAAATGCGTTATATGGCAGAATATAGCACCAAATACATCATATTTCCTGTTTTTAGAGTGCTATTCGCAGTTTTACAAACTTTGGAATAAGTCGAAATCACGCTTTTCCGGGCAGATTTTCACAACCAAAAAGTTCATATTCCTATTCAGGAACTCATAATATGTATGAATCCATCAACAAATATATCATATCTCGTGTTTTAAGAGCGCTATCTGCAGTTATATGAAGTTTGAAATAAGTCAAAATTACCACATTCTCAGCGGTTTCAAAGTATCGCAAATCACATAAATCTATTCAATACAACATAATACGCATAAATATGTCCTCAAATGCACAAAATTTTGCGTTTCCAGTGAGTTATCAGCGTTTTTTCTGAGTTTCGTTGAGAAATTTTTGATTCTGTAAATCTGTTCAGAAGCAAGATTCTGCTCTAGAAATGCGTTATATGGCAGAATCTAGCACCAAATACTTCATATTTCGTGTTTTGAGAGTGCTATTCGCAGTTTTACAAACTTTGGAATAAGTCGGAATCACGCTCTTCCATGCAGATTTTTACAATCAAAAAGTTCATATTCTCATTCAGGAACTCATAATATGTATGAATCCATTAACAAAAACAACATATCTTGTGTTTTCAGAGCGCTATCTGCAGTTATATGAAGTTTGAAATAAGTCAAAATTACCACATTCTCAGCGGTTTCAAAGTATCGCAAATCACAAAAATCTATCCAATACAACATAATACGCATGAATCTGTCTTTAAATGCACAAAATTTTGCATTTCCAGCGGGTTATCAGCGTTTTTTTTGAGTTTCGTTGAGAAATTTTTGATTCTGTAAATCTGCTCAGAAGCAAGATTTTGCTTCAGAAATGCGTTATATGGCAGAATCTAGCACAAAATACATCAAATTTCGTGTTTTTAGAGTGCTATTCGCAGTTTTACAAACTTTGGAATAAGTCGAATTCACGCTTTTCCGGGCAGATTTTCACAACCAAAAAGTTCATATTTCTATTCAGGAACTCATAATGTGTATGAATCCATCAACAAAAACATCATATCTCGTGTTTTCAGAGCGCTATCTGCAGTAATATGAAGTTTGAAATAAGTCAAAATTACCACATTCTCAGCGGTTTCAAAGTATCGCAAATCACATGAATCTATCCAATACAACATAATACGCAAGAATCTGTCCTCAAATGCACAAAATTTTGCGTTTCCAGCGGGTTATCAGCGTTTTTCCTGAGTTTCGTTGAGAAATTTTTGATTCTGTAAATCTGCTCAGAAGCAAGATTTTGCTTTAGAAATGCGTTATATGGCAGAATCTAGCACCAAATACATCATATTTCGTGTTTTTAGAGTGCTATTCGCAGTTTTACAAACTTTGGAATAAGTCGAAATCACGCTTTTCCGGGCAGATATCACAATCAAAAAGTCCATATTCTCATTCAGGAACCCATAATATGTATGAATCCATCAACAAAAACATCATATCTCGTGTTTTCAGAGCGCTATCTGCACTTATATGAAGTTTGAAATAAGTCAAAATTACCACATTCTCAGCGGTTTCAAAGTATCGCAAATCACATAAATCTATCAAATACAACATAATACGCATAAATCCGTCCTCAAATACACAAAATTTTGCGTTTTCAGCGAGTTATCAGCGTTTTTTCTGAGTTTCGTTGAGAAATTTTTGATTCTGTACATCTGCTCAGAAGCAAGATTTTGCTTCAGAAATGCTTTTTATGGCAGAATCTAGCACCAAATACATCATATTTTGTGTTTTTAGAGTGCTATTCGCAGTTTACAAACTTTGGACTAAGTCGAATTCACTCTTTTCCGGGCAGATTTTCACAACCAAAAAGTTCATATTCCTATCAAGGAACTCATAATATGTATGAATCCATCAACAAAGACATCATATCTCGTGTTTTCAGAGCGCTATCTGCAGTTATATGAAGTTTGAAATAAGTCAAAATTACCACATTCTCAGCGGTTTCAAAGTATCGCAAATCACATAAATCTATTCAATACAACATAATACGCATGAATCTGTCCTCAAATGCACCAAATTTTGCGGTTCCTTCGAGTTATTAGCGTTTTTTCTGAGTTTCGTTGAGAAATTTTTGATTCTGTAAATCTGCTCAGAAGCAAGATTTTGCTTCAGAAATGCGTTATATGGCAGAATCTTGCACCAAATACTTCGTATTTCGTGGTTTTAGAGTGCTATTCGTAGTTTTACAAACTTTGGAATAAGTCGAAAGCACGCTTCTCCGAGGAGATTTTCACAATCAAAAAGTTCATATTCCTATTCAGGAACTCATAATATGTATGAATCCATCAACAAAAACATCATATCTCGTGTTTTCAGAGCGCTATCTGCAGTTATATGAAGTTTGAAATAAGTCAAAATTATCACATTCTAAGCGGTTTCAAAGTATCGCAAATTACATAAATCTATCCAATTTAACATAGTACGCATGAATCCGTCCTCAAATGCACAAAATTTTTCGTTTCCAGCGAGTTATCAGCGTTTTTTCTGAGTTTCGTTGAGAAATTTTTGATTCTGTAAATCTGCTCAGAAGCAAGATTTTGCTTCAGAAATGCGTCATATGGCAGAATCTAGCACCAAATACATCATATTTCGTGTTTTTAGAGTGCTATTCGCAGTTTTGCAAACTATGGAATGAGTCGAAATCACGCTTTTCTGGGCAGATTTTCACAATCAGAAAGTTCATATTCTCATTCAGGAACTCATAGTATGTATGAATCCATCAACAAAAACATCATATCTCGTGTTTTCAGAGCGCTATCTGCAGTTATATGAAGTTTGAAATAAGTCAAAATTACCACATTCTCAGCGGTTTCAAAGTATCGCAAATCACAAAAATCTATCCAATACAACATAATACGCATGAATCTGTCCTCAAATGCACAAAATTTTGCATTTCCAGCAGGTTATCAGCGTTTTTTCTGAGTTTCGTTGAGAAATTTTTGATTCTGTAAATCTGCTCAGAAGCAAGATTTTGCTTCAGAAATGCGTTATATGGCAGAATCTAGCACAAAATACATCATATTTCGTGTTTTTAGAGTGCTATTCGCAGTTTTACAAACTTTGGAATAAGTCGAATTCACGCTTTTCCGGGCAGATTTTCACAACCAAAGAGTTCATATTCCTATTCAGGAACTCATAATATGTATGAATCCATCAACAAAAACATCATATCAAGAATTCTACGCCACCTGTTCAAGATCCAAATAATAAGAAAATATTTGTTACATTACCTTACGTAGCCAATATAACAGATAAAATTGGAAGGCTTTTACATAAATATGACATTAAAACTTCATACACTTCCAGTTTGAAAATTCGAAATCTTATTGGTAATGTTAAAGAC
Organism: Dromius quadrimaculatus; assembly: GCA_963989225.1. NCBI lineage: Eukaryota > Metazoa > Arthropoda > Insecta > Coleoptera > Carabidae > Dromius > Dromius quadrimaculatus. The sequence goes on from CAXDIG010000170.1 coordinate 130,425, forward strand.
AGATTTCCTCTACAGTATCCAGGTATATACAAGATTTCTTGTCAATGTGGCAAAGTATATATTGGACAAACCAAGAGGACTGTAGAAACAAGATTGAAAGAGCATTCTCGTCATATAAGATTGAACCATCCAGAAAAATCTGCTGTGGCTGAGCATGCTATTCAAGAATTACATGGCATTGACTTCAATAATACGAAGCTTCTGGCTAAAGAGAACAATTGGTTCAAGAGGCTTATAAGAGAAGCAATTGAAATTAAAAAATCACTGAATAATTTGAATTTGAATACTGGTTATGAACTTAATCGATCATGGCTACCAATCATTTGTTCATAATTTCAAGTTATTTGTATCTACGAATCTACTTGCAAGAGTTACATCATCACCACCTCCTGAAGATCTGTGGATGGTTCAGTTATGCGCCAAACCAAAAAGAGTAGAGCCAGATTGACCTAGAACCACAAGGAGTTGACAATTTCTCTATTTAGACCTTCATTATTATCTCCTGAAGACCTGTGGATATTGAATCATCAATTACAGGCAGAGCTCTACGATCCTAGGAGTTAATATATTTTAAATTAATCTAGTTATGATTTGTACTTTTATCTTTATTTTTGTTGTCTTGACAATTTTGTTTATTTATATGTATATTTCTTTTCACTTGAAAAAGGCAGCACTTTGCTGTTGAAACGTTGTGTTTCTAATAAATTACAGAACTTAAACCCAATAAAACATATTTATTTAAAAATGAGTTCTGAAAAGTTTCTCCCTTCATTAAAACGCCTCTATGGGGAGGAAATATACAAACATGTCAATAAATTTGAAAAAGTCAAGAAACAGAAAACTGCCCGGCTTTGTGATTTGATATTTTTGAAGAGATGCAGGGATAATAACATTATTCCTAGTTGTGCACGTGTTTACACATATATAGAAACATATCAAGCAAGAAGAATTGTGAATCGTGCAAGTTTTGCTATGCTACGGGAAAGAATCCAGTTTATTAGAAAAGAAATTGATCGCCTGGACAAAGAATGTTGTTCTCTTCACTTATACCTGTCTTCAGTTCTGGCACCAGAAGATTGGACAATTTTGGATAGTATTCTTACTCTTCGTTCAACAGATCAACATCAAAAGTTAAGTAATTCACAAAAAGCTAGATTTGATAAATTATTTGAGCAACATAATCTTGAAACTGACACCCACTCACTACCTAAAAATAAATTAGTGATCAATCTTAGAAATCATTCTTTGTCAGATACTGCTTGTGATGTTTTATGTGAAGGTTTGGGTTATGGAATTACTCCTAGCCGTATTCCTGTTGAAGAAATCATAACGAATTTGGAAGCTGCTATCAATTTGCTACCTGCAGAAAAGTCTCAAGAAATTCGTCATGAAACTGTGCGTATTTTGAAAAAGGCTCCAGCTGTCAAATCAAACTTATCAAGAAGTGAACTTCAGTGCCTAAGGGAGTTGAGAAATAATAAGGATATTGTTGTTTTACCACCTGATAAGGGCAAAGCTACGGTCATCATGAATAAAGAAGATCACATTAGAAAAGCAAATGAATTACTGGATGATGCTGCCTACATTCAAGTTAATAGTAATCCACTTAGCTCTTCGAAATATCAAACAACAAAACTTTTGAAAGAATCTTCTTTACCTCAAGATATTCAGAAAGAGCTTATTCCCCAAGATCCGGTCATTTCAAAGTTTTATGGTCTTCCGAAAATTCATGAAAAGGATGTTCCTCTAAGACCTATTGTCAATTCAATAGGCTCAACAACATATGGATTAGCCAAATATTTGGATAGTTTGTTGAAGCCGATGATTGGTCATACTACATCATACGTTAAGGACTCCCGTCATTTTGTGGATTTGATTAGTGATATGACATTGACAGATAATGATTTACTTGTCAGTTTTGACGTTTCATCTTTATTCACGAAAGTACCTATCATCGACACTTTGAAATTATTAGAAGATCATTCTACATCTGATATTGTCAAGCTTTTTAAACATTGTTTGACTTCTTGTTTCTTCATCTTTAATGGTAATTTCTACAAGCAAATTGATGGTGTCGCCATGGGTTCCCCTATTTCTCCTTCTATCGCTAATTTTTACATGGAGAATTTTGAACAAAAAGCTTTAAACACTGCTATGAAGAAACCTACTGTCTGGCTTCGTTACGTTGATGATGTCTTTGCTGTTTGGCCTCATGGTAGAGATGAATTGAATGTTTTTTTGGATCATCTTAACATGCAACATAGGAACATTAAATTCAGTATTGAGGTTGAAGAGAATAACTGTCTTCCTTTTCTGGACGTTTACCTAGAGAAACAAGGTAATGGCAAACTTATCCATTCTGTATATAGGAAGCCGACCCATACAAATCAATATTTACATCAGTCATCAAATCACCATCCTGCTCAGAAATTTTGTACTATTAAAACTTTATATCAGAGAGCCTCTTCATTATGTCATCCAAGTAAACTTTCTGATGAAATCAAATTTTTGGATGATGTTTTCTTGAAGAATGGATATAATAGAACACAGATTAAGAAAGCACTCAGACAGAAGAATTCTACGCCACCTGTTCAAGATCCAAATAATAAGAAAATATTTGTTACATTACCTTACGTAGCCAATATAACAGATAAAATTGGAAGGCTTTTACATAAATATGACATTAAAACTTCATACACTTCCAGTTTGAAAATTCGAAATCTTATTGGAAATGTTAAAGACAGATTTCCTCTACAGTATCCAGGTATATACAAGATTCCTTGTCAATGTGGCAAAGTATATATTGGACAAACCAAGAGGACTGTAGAAACAAGATTGAAAGAGCATTCTCGTCATATAAGATTGAACCATCCAGAAAAATCTGCTGTGGCTGAGCATGCTATTCAAGAATTACATGGCATTGACTTCAATAATACGAAGCTTCTGGCTAAAGAGAACAATTGGTTCAAGAGGCTTATAAGAGAAGCAATTGAAATTAAAAAATCACCGAATAATTTGAATTTGAATACTGGTTATGAACTTAATCGATCATGACTACCAATCATTTGTTCATAATTTCAAGTTATTTGTATCTACGAATCTACTTGCAAGAGTTACATCATCACCACCTCCTGAAGATCTGTGGATGGTTCAGTTATGCGCCAAACCAAAAAGAGTAGAGCCAGATTGACCTAGAACCACAAGGAGTTGACAATTTCTCTATTTAGACCTTCATTATTATCTCCTAAAGACCTGTGGATATTGAATCATCAATCACAGGCAGAGCTCTACGATCCTAGGAGTTAATATATTTTAAATTAATCTAGTTATGATTTGTACTTTTATTTTTATTTTTGTTGTCTTGACAATTTTGTTTATTTATATGTATATTTCTTTTCACTTGTAAAAGGCAGCACTTTGCTGTTGAAACGTTGTGTTTCTAATAAATTACAGAACTTAAACCCAATAAAACATATTTATCATATCTCGTGTTTTCAGAGCGCTATCTGCAGTAATATGAAGTTTGAAATAAGTCAAAATTACCACATTCTCAGCGGTTTCAAAGTATCGCTAATTACATAAATCTATCCAATACAACATAATACGCATAAATCTGTCCTCAAATGCACAAAATTTTGCGTTTCCAGCGGGTTATCAGCGTTTTTTCTGAGTTTCGTTGAGAAATTTTTGATTCTGTAAATCTGCTCAGAAGCAAGATTTTGCTTCAGAAATGCGTTATATGGCAGAATCTAGCACCAAATACATCATATTTCGTGTTTTTAGAGTGCTATTCGCAGTTTTACAAACTCTGGAATAAGTCGAAATCACGCTTTTCCGGGCAGATTTTCACAATCAAAAAGTCCATATTCTCATTCAGGAACTCATAATATGTATGAATCCATCAACAAAAACATCATATCCCGTGTTTTCAGAGCGCTATCTGCAGTTATATGAAGTTTGAAATAAGTCAGAATTACCACATTCTCAGCGGTTTCAAAGTATCGCAAATCACATGAATCTATCCAATACAACATAATACGCATGAATCCGTCCTCAAATACACTAAATTTTGCGTTTTCAGCGAGTTATCAGCTTTTTTTCTGAGTTTCGTTGAGAAATTTTTGATTCTGTACATCTGCTCAGAAGCAAGATTTTGCCTCAGAAATGCGTTATATGGTAGAATCTAGCACCAAATACATTATATTTCGTGTTTTTAGAGTGCTATTCGCAGTTGTACAAACTTTGGAATAAGTCGAAATCACGCTTTTCCGGGCAGATTTTCACAATCAAAAAGTTCATATTCTCATTCAGGAACTCATAATATGTATGAATCCATCAACAAAAACATCATATCTCGTGTTTTCAGAGCGCTATCTGCAGATATATGAAGTTTGAAATAAGTCAAAATTACCACATTCTCAGCGGTTTCAAAGTATCGCAAATCACATAAATCTATCCAATACAACATAATACGCATGAATCCGTCCTCAAATACACAAAATTTTGCGTTTTCAGCGAGTTATCAGCATTTTTTCTGAGTTTCGTTGAGAAATTTTTGATTCTGTAAATCTGCTCAGAAGCAAGATTTTGCTTCAGATATGCGTTATATGGCAGAATCTAGCACCAAATACATCATATTTCGTGTTTTTAGAGTGCTATTCGCAGTTTTACAAACTATGGAATAAGTCGAAATCACACTTTTCCGGGCAGATTTTCACAATCAAAAAGTTCAATTCCTCAGGAACTCATAATATGTATGAATCCATCAACAAAGACATCATATCTCGTGTTTTCAGAGCGCTATCTGCAGTTATATGAAGTTTGAAATAAGTCAAAATTACCACATTCTCAGCGGTTTCAAAGTATCGCAAATCACATAAATCTATTCAATACAACATAATACGCATGAATCTGTCCTCAAATGCACAAAATTTTGCGTTTCCAGCGAGTTATCAGCGTTTTTTCTGAGTTTCGTTGAGAAATTTTTGATTCTGTAAAATCTGCTCAGAAGCAAGATTTTGCCTCAGAAATGCGTTATATGGCAGAATCTAGCACCAAATACATCATATTTCGTGTTTTTAGAGTGCTATTCGCAGTTTCAAACTATGGAATAGGTCGAAATCACGCTTTTCCGGGCAGATTTTCACAATCAAAAAGTTCATATTCTCATTCAGGAACTCATAATATGTATGAATCCATCAACAAAAACATCATATCTCGTGTTTTCAGAGCGCTATCTGCAGTTATATGAAGTTTGGAATAAGTCAAAATTACCACATTCTCAGCGGTTTCAAAGTATCGCAAATCACATAAATCTATCTAATACAACATAATACGCATGAATCCGTCCTCAAATACACAAAATTTTGCGTTTTAAGCGAGTTATCAGCGTTTTTTCTGAGTTTCGTTGAGAAATATTTGATTCTGTACATCTGCTCAGAAGCAAGATTTTGCTTCAGAAATGCGTTATATGGCAGAATCTAGCACCAAATACATCATATTACGTGTTTTTAGAGTGCCATTCGCAGTTTTACAAACTTTGGAATAAGTCGAATTCACTCTTTTCCGGGCAGATTTTCACAACCAAAAAGTTCATATTTCTATTAAGGAACTCATTATATGTATGAATCCATCAACAAAGACATCATATCTCGTGTTTTCAGAGCGCTATCTGCAGTTATATGAAGTTTGAAATAAGTCAAAATTACCACATTCTCAGCGGTTTCAAAGTATCGCAAATCACATAAATCTATCTAATACAACATAATACGCATGAATCCGTCCTCAAATACACAAAATTTTGCGTTTTAAGCGAGTTATCAGCGTTTTTTCTGAGTTTCGTTGAGAAATTTTTGATTCTGTAAATCTGCTCAGAAGCAAGATTTTGCCCCAGAAATGTGTTATGTGGTAGAATCTAGCACCAAATACATTATATTTCGTGTTTTTAGAGTGCTATTCGCAGTTGTACAAACTTTGGAATAAGTCGAAATCACGCTTTTCCGGGCAGATTTTCACAATCAAAAAGTTCATATTCTCATTCAGGAACTCATAATATGTATGAATCCATCAACAAAAACATCATATCTTGTGTTTTCAGAGCGCTATCTGCAGTTATATGAAGTTTGAAATAAGTCAAAATTACCACATTCTCAGCGGTTTCAAAGTATCGCAAATCACATAAATCTATCCAATACAACATAATACGCATGAATCCGTCCTCAAATACACAAAATTTTGCGTTTTCAGCGAGTTATCAGCGTTTTTTCTGAGTTTCGTTGAGAAATTTTTGATTCTGTACATCTGCTCAGAAGCAAGATTTTGCTTCAGAAATGCGTTATATGGCAGAATCTAGCACCAAATACATCATATTTCGTGTTTTTAGAGTGCTATTCGCAGTTTTACAAACATTGGAATAAGTCGAATTCACTCTTTTCCGGGCAGATTTTCACAACCAAAAAGTTCATATTCCTATTAAGGAACTCATAATATGTATGAATCCATCAACAAAGACATCATATCTCGTGTTTTCAGAGCGCTATCTGCAGTTATATAAAGTTTGAAATAAGTCAAAATTACCACATTCTCAGCGGTTTCAAAGTATCGCAAATCACATAAATCTATTCAATACAACATAATACGCATGAATCTGTCCTCAAATGCACAAAATTTTGCGTTTCCAGCGAGTTATCAGCATTTTTTCTGAGTTTCGTTGAGAAATTTTTGATTCTGTAAATCTGCTCAGAAGCAAGATTTTGCTTCAGATATGCGTTATATGGCAGAATCTAGCACCAAATACATCATATTTCGTGTTTTTAGAGTGCTATTCGCAGTTTTACAAACTATGGAATAAGTCGAAATCACACTTTTCCGGGCAGATTTTCACAATCAAAAAGTTCAATTCCTCAGGAACTCATAATATGTATGAATCCATCAACGAAAACATCATATCTTGTGTTTTCAGAGCGCTATCTGCAGTAATATGAAGTTTGAAATAAGTCAAAATTACCACATTCTCAGCGGTTTCAAAGTATCGCAAATTACATAAATCTATCCAATACAACATAATACGCATGAATCTGTCCTTAAATGCACAAAATTTTGCGTTTCCAGCGGGTTATCAGCGTTTTTTTATGAGTTTCGTTGAGAAATTTTTGATTCTGTAAATCTGCTCAGAAGCAAGATTTTGCTTCAGAAATGCGTTATATGGCAGAATCTAGCACCAAATACATCATATTTCGTGTTTTTAGAGTGCTATTCGCAGTTTTACAAACTTTGGAATAAGTCGAAATCACGCTTTCCCGGGCAGATTTTCACAAACAAAAAGTCCATATTCTCATTCAGGAACTCATAATATGTATGAATCCATCAACAAAAACATCATATCATGTGTTTTCAGAGCGCTATCTGCAGTTATATGAAGTTTGAAATAAGTCAAAATTACCACATTCTCAGCGGTTTCAAAGTATCGCAAATCACATAAATCTATCCAATACAACATAATACGCATGAATCCGTCCTCAAATACACAAAATTTTGCGTTTTCAGTGAGTTATCAGCGTTTTTTCTGAGTTTCGTTGAGAAATTTTTGATTCTGTAAATCTGCTCAGAAGCAAGATTTTGCTTCAGAAATGCGTTATATGGCAGAATCTAGCACCAAATACATCATATTTCGTGTTTTTAGAGTGCTATTCGCAGTTTTACAAACTATGGAATAAGTCGAAATCACGCTTTTCCGGGCAGATTTTCACAATCAAAAAGTTCATATTCTCATTCAGGAACTCATAATATGTATGAATCCATCAACAAAAACATCATATCTTGTGTTTTCAGAGCGCTATCTGCAGTTATATGAAGTTTGAAATAAGTCAAAATTACCACATTCTCAGCGGTTTCAAAGTATCGCAAATCACATAAATCTATCCAATACAACATAATACGCATGAATCCGTCCTCAAATACACAAAATTTTGCGTTTCCAGCAAGTTATCAGCGTTTTTTCTGAGTTTCGTTGAGAAATTTTTGATTCTGTAAATCTGCTCAGAAGCAAGATTTTGCCTAAGAAATGCGTTATATGGCAGAATCTAGCACCAAATACATCATATTTCGTGTTTTTAGAGTGCTATTCGCAGTTTCAAACTATGGAATAAGTCGAAATCACGCTTTTCCGGGCAGATTTTCACAATCAAAAAGTTCATATTCTCATTCAGGAACTCATAATATGTATGAATCCATCAACAAAAACATCATATCTCGTGTTTTCAGAGCGCTATCTGCAGTTATATGAAGTTTGAAATAAGTCAAAATTACCACATTCTCAGCGGTTTCAAAGTATCGCAAATCACATAAATCTATTCAATACAACATAATACGCATGAATCCGTCCTCAAATGCACAAAATTTTGCGTTTCCAGCAAGTTAACAGCGTTTTTTTCTGAGTTTCGTAGAAAAATTTTTGATTCAGTAAATCTGCTCAGAAGCAAGATTCTGCTTCAGAAATGCGTTATATGGCAGAATCTAGCACCAAATACATCATATATCGTGTTTTTAGAGTGCTATTCGCAGTTTTACAAACTTTGGAATAAGTCGAAATCACGCTTTTCCGGGAAGATTTTCACAATCAAAAAGTTAAAAGTTCATATTCTCATTCAGGAACTCATAATATGTATGAATCCATCAACAAAAACATCATATCTCGTGTTTTCAGAGCGCTATCTGCAGTTATATGAAGTTTGAAATAAGTCAAAATTACCACATTCTCAGCGGTTTCAAAGTATCGCAAATCACATAAATCTATCTAATACAACATAATACGCATGAATCCGTCCTCAAATACACAAAATTTTGCGTTTTTAAGCGAGTTATCAGCGTTTTTTCTGAGTTTCGTTGAGGAATTTTTGATTCTGTACATCTGCTCAGAAGCAAGATTTTGCTTCAGAAATGCGTTATATGGCAGAATCTAGCACCAAATACATCATATTCCGTGTTTTTAGAGTGCCATTCGCAGTTTTACAAACTTTGGAATAAGTCGAATTCACTCTTTTACGGGCAGATTTTCACAACCAAAAAGTTCATATTCCTATTAAGGAACTCATTATATGTATGAATCCATCAACAAAGACATCATATCTCGTGTTTTCAGAGCGCTATCTGCAGTTATATGAAGTTTGAAATAAGTCAAAATTACCACATTCTCAGCGGTTTCAAAGTATCGCAAATCACATAAATCTATTCAATACAACATGATACGCATGAATCTGTCCTCAAATGCACAAAATTTTGCGTTTCCAGCGAGTTATCAGCGTTTTTTCTGAGTTTCGTTGAGAAATTTTTGATTCTGTAAATCTGCTCAGAAGCAAGATTTTGCTCTAGAAATGTGTTATGTGGTAGAATCAAGCACCAAATACATTATATTTCGTGTTTTTAGAGTGCTATTCGCAGTTGTACAAACTTTGGAATAAGTCGAAATCACGCTTTTCCGGGCAGATTTTCCCAATCAATAAGTTCATATTCTCATTCAGGAACTCATAATATGTATGAATCCATCAACAAAAACATCATATCTTGTGTTTTCAGAGCGCTATCTGCAGTTATATGAAGTCTGAAATAAGTCAAAATTACCACATTCTCAGCGGTTTCAAAGTATCGCAAATCACATAAATCTATCCAATACAACATAATACGCATGAATCCGTCCTCAAATACACAAAATTTTGCGTTTTCAGCGAGTTATCAGCGTTTTTTTTTGAGTTTCGTTGAGAAATTTTTGATTCTGTACATCTGCTCAGAAGCAAGATTTTGCTTCAAAAATGCGTTATATGGCAGAATCTAGCACCAAATACATCATATTTCGTGTTTTTAGAGTGCTACTCGCAGTTTTACAAACATTGGAATAAGTCGAAATCACGCTTTTCCGGGCAGATTTTCACAATCAAAAAGTTCAATTTCTCAGGAACTCATAATATGTATGAATCCATCAACGAAAACATCATATCTTGTGTTTTCCGAGCGCTATCTGCAGTAATATGAAGTTTGAAATAAGTCAAAATTACCACATTCTCAGCGGTTTCAAAGTATCGCAAATTACATAAATCTATCCAATACAACATAATACGCATGAATCTGTCCTCAAATGCACAAAATTTTGCGTTTCCAGCGGGTTATCAGCGTTTTTTTATGAGTTTCGTTGAGAAATTTTTGATTCTGTAAATCTGCTCAGAAGCAAGATTTTGCTTCAGAAATGCGTTATATGGCAGAATCTAGCACCAAATACATCATATTTCGTGTTTTTAGAGTGCTACTCGCAGTTTTACAAACTTTGGAATAAGTCGAAATCACGCTTTCCCGGGCAGATTTCCACAAACAAAAAGTCCATATTCTCATTCAGGAACTCATATGTATGAATCCATCAACAAAAACATCATATCATGTGTTTTCAGAGCGCTATCTGCAGTTATATGAAGTTTGAAATAAGTCAAAATTACCACATTCTCAGCGGTTTCAAAGTATCGCAAATCACATAAATCTATCCAATACAACATAATACGCATGAATCCGTCCTCAAATACACAAAATTTTGCGTTTTCAGTGAGTTATCAGCGTTTTTTCTGAGTTTCGTTGAGAAATTTTTGATTCTGTACATCTGCTCAGAAGCAAGATTTTGCTTCAGAAATGCGTTATATGGCAGAATCTAGCACCAAATACATCATATTTCGTGTTTTTAGAGTGCTATTCGCAGTTTTACAAACATTGGAATAAGTCGAATTCACTCTCTTCCGGGCAGATTTTCACAACCAAAAAGTTCATATTCCTATTAAGGAGCTCATAATATGTATGAATCCATCAACAAAGACATCCTTTCTCGTGTTTTCAGAGCGCTATCTGCAGTTATATGAAGTTTGAAATAAGTCAAAATTACCACATTCTCAGCGGTTTCAAAGTATCGCAAATCACATAAATCTATTCAATACAACATAATACGCATGAATCTGTCCTCAAATGCACAAAATTTTGCGTTTCCAGCGAGTTATCAGCGTTTTTTCTGAGTTTCGTTGAGAAATTTTTGATTCTGTAAATCTGCTCAGAAGCAAGATTTTGCTTCAGAAATGCGTTATATGGCAGAATCTAGCACCAAATACATCATATTTCGTGTTTTTAGAGTGCTATTCGCAGTTTTACAAACTATGGAATAAGTCGAAATCACGCTTTTCCGGGCAGATTTTCACAATCAAAAAGTTCATATTCTCATTCAGGAACTCATAATATGTATGAATCCATCAACAAAAACATCATATCTTGTGTTTTCAGAGCGCTATCTGCAGTTATATGAAGTTTGAAATAAGTCAAAATTACCACATTCTCAGCGGTTTCAAAGTATCGCAAATCACATAAATCTATCCAATACAACATGATACGCATGAATCCGTCCTCAAATACACAAAATTTTGCGTTTCCAGCGAGTTATCAGCGTTTTTTCTGAGTTTCGTTGAGAAATTTTTGATTCTGTAAATCTGCTCAGAAGCAAGATTTTTGCTAAGAAATGCGTTATATGGCAGAATCTAGCACCAAATACATCATATTTCGTGTTTTTAGAGTGCTATTCGCAGTTTCAAACTATGGAATAAGTCGAAATCACGCTTTTCCGGGCAGATTTTCACAATCAAAAAGTTCATATTCTCATTCAGGAACTCATAATATGTATGAATCCATCAACAAAAACATCATATCTCGTGTTTTCAGAGCGCTATCTGCAGTTATATGAAGTTTGAAATAAGTCAAAATTACCACATTCTCAGCGGTTTCAAAGTATCGCAAATCACATAAATCTATCTAATACAACATAATACGCATGAATCCGTCCTCAAATACACAAAATTTTGCGTTTTAAGCGAGTTATCAGCGTTTTTTCTGAGTTTCGTTGAGAAATTTTTTGATTCTGTACATCTGCTCAGAAGCAAGATTTTGCTTCAGAAATGCGTTATATGGCAGAATCTAGCACCCAAATACATCATATTTCGTGTTTTTAGAGTGCCATTCGCAGTTTTACAAACTTTGGAATAAGTCGAATTCACTCTTTTACGGGCAGATTTTCACAACCAAAAAGTTCATATTCCTATTAAGGAACTCATTATATGTATGAATCCATCAACAAAGACATCATATCTCGTGTTTTCAGAGCGCTATCTGCAGTTATATGAAGTTTGAAATAAGTCAAAATTACCACATTCTCAGCGGTTTCAAAGTATCGCAAATCAAATAAATCTATTCAATACAACATAATACGCATGAATCTGTCCTCAAATGCACAAAATTTTGCGTTTCCAGCGAGTTATCAGCGTTTTTTCTGAGTTTCGTTGAGAAATTTTTGATCCTGTAAATCTGCTCAGAAGCAAGATTTTGCTCTAGAAATGTGTTATGTGGTAGAATCTAGCACCAAATACATTATATTTCGTGTTTTTAGAGTGCTATTCGCAGTTGTACAAACTTTGGAATAAGTCGAAATCACGCTTTTCCGGGCAGATTTTCACAATCAATAAGTTCATATTCTCATTCAGGAACTCATAATATGTATGAATCCATCAACAAAAACATCATATCCTGTGTTTTCAGAGCGCTATCTGCAGTTATATGAAGTTTGAAATAAGTCAAAATTACCACATTCTCAGCGGTTTCAAAGTATCGCAAATCACATAAATCTATCCAATACAACATAATACGCATGAATCTGTCCTCAAATGCACAAAATTTTGCGTTTCCAGCGAGTTATCAGCGTTTTTTCTGAGTTTCGTTGAGAAATTTTTGATTCTGTAAATCTGCTCAGAAGCAAGATTTTGCTTCAGAAATGCGTTATATGGCAGAATCTAGCACCAAATACATCATATTTCGTGTTTTTAGAGTGCTATTCGCAGTTTTACAAACTATGGAATAAGTCGAAATCACGCTTTTCCGGGCAGATTGTCACAATCAAAAAGTTCAATTTCTCAGGAACTCATAATATGTAAGAATCCATCAACGAAAATATCATATCTTGTGTTTTCAGAGCGCTATCTGCAGTAATATGAAGTTTGAAATAAGGCAAAATTACCACATTCTCAGCGGTTTCAAAGTATCGCAAATTACATAAATCTATCCAATACAACATAATACGCATGAATCTGTCCTCAAATGCACAAAATTTTGCGTTTCCAGCGGGTTATCAGCGTTTTTTATGAGTTTCGTTGAGAAATTTTTGATTCTGTCAATCTGCTCAGAAGCAAGATTTTGCTTCAGAAATGCGTTATATGGCAGAATCTAGCACCAAATACATCATATTTCGTGTTTTTAGAGTGCTATTCGCAGTTTTACAAACTTTGGAATAAGTCGAAATCACGCTTTTCCGGGCAGATTATCACAAACAAAAAGTCCATATTCTCATTCAGGAACTCATAATATGTATGAATCCATCAACAAAAACATCATATCTTGTGTTTTCAGAGCGCTATCTGCAGTTATATGAAGTTTGAAATAAGTCAAAATTACCACATTCTCAGCGGTTTCAAAGTATCGCAAATCACATAAATCTATACAATACATCATAATACGCATGAATCCGTCCTCAAATACACATAATTTTGCGTTTTCAGCGAGTTATCAGCGTTTTTTCTGAGTTTCGTTGAGAAAATTTTGATTCTGTAAATTTGCTCAGAAGCAAGAATTTGCTTCAGAAATGCGTTATATGGCAGAATCTAGCACCAAATACATCATATTTCGTGTTTTTAGAGTGCTATTCGCAGTTTTACAAACTTTGGAATAAGTCGAATTCACTTTTTTCCGGGGAGATTTTCACAACCAAAAAGTTCATATTCCTATTCAGGAACTCATAATATGTATGAATCCATCAACAAAGACATCATATCTCGTGTTTTCATAGCGCTATCTGCAGTTATATGAAGTTTGAAATAAGTCAAAATTACCACATTCTCAGCGGTTTCAAAGTATCGCAAATCACATAAATCTATTCAATACAACATAATACGCATGAATCTGTCCTCAAATGCACAAAATTTTGCGTTTCCAGCGAGTTATCAGCGTTTTTTCTGAGTTTCGTTGAGAAATTTTTAATTCTGTTAATCTGCTCAGAAGCATGATTTTGCTTCAGAAATGCGTTATGTGGCAGAATCTAGCACCAAATACATTATATTTCGTGTTTTTAGAGTGCTATTCGCAGTTGTACAAACTTTGGAATAAGTCGAAATCACGCTATGCCGGGCAGATTTCAACAATCAAAAAGTTCATATTCCTATTCAGGAACTCATAATAAGTATGAATTCATCAACAAAAACATCATATCTCGTGTTTTCAGAGCGCTATCTGCAGTTATATGAAGTTTGAAATAAGTCTAAATTACCACATTCTTAGCGGTTTCAAAGTATCGCAAATTACATAAATCTATCCAATACAACATAATACGCTTGAATCCGTCCTCAAATGCACAAAATTTTGCGTTTCCAGCGAGTTATCAGCGTTTTTTCTGAGTTTCGTGGAGGAATTTTTCATTCTGTAAATCTGCTCAGAAGCAAGATTTTGCTTCAGAAATGCGTTATATGGCAGAATCTAGCACCAAATACATCATATTTCGTGTTTTGAGAGTGCTATTTGCAGTTTTACAAACTCTGGAATAAGTCGGAATCGCGCTTTTCCGGGCAGATTTCCACAATCAAAAAGTTCATATTTTCATTCAGGAACTCATAATATGTATGAATCCATCAACAAAAACAACATATCTTGTGTTTTCAGTGCGCTATCTGCAGTTATATGAAGTTTGAAATAAGTCAAAATAACCACATTCCCAGCGGTTTCAAAGTATCGCAAATCACATAAATCTATCCAATACAACATAATACGCATGAATCCGTCCTCAAATGCACAAAATTTTGCGTTTCCAGCGAGTTATCAGCGTGTTTTCTGAGTTTCGTTGAGAAATTTTTTATTCTGTAAATCTGCTCAGAAGCGAGATTTTGCTTCAGAATCGCGTTATATGGCAGGATCTAGCATCAAATACATCATAATTCGTCTTTTGAGAGTGCTATTCGCTTTCTTACAAACTTTGGAATTAGTCGGAATCACGCTTTTCCGGGCAGATTTTTACAATCAAAAAGTTCATATTCTCATTCAGGAACTCTTAATATGTATGAATCCATCAACAAAAACAACTTATCTCGTGTTTTCAGAGCGCTTTCTGCAGTTATATGAAGTTTGAAACAAGTCAAAATTACCACATTCTCACCGGTTTCAAAGTATCGCAAATCACATAAATCTATCAAATACAACATAATACGCATGAATCTGTCCTCAAATGCACAAAATTTTGCGTTTCCCGCGGGTTATCAGCGTTTTTTCTGAGTTTCGTTGAGAAATTTTTGATTCTGTAAATCTGCTCAGAAGCAAGATTTTGCTTAAGAAATGCGTTATATGGCAGAATCTAGCACCAAATATATCATATTCCGTGTTTTTAGAGTGCTATTCGCAGTTTTACAAACTTTGGAGTAAGTCGAAATCACGCTTTTCCGGGCAGGTTTTCACAAGCAAAAAGTTCATATTCTCATTCAGGAACTCATAATATGTATGAATCCATCAACAAAAACATCATATCTCGTGTTTTCAGAGCGCTATCTGCAGTTATATGAAGTTTGAAATAAGTCAAAATTACCACATTCTCAGCGGTTTCAGAGTATCGCAAATCACATAAATCTATCCAATACAACATAATACGCATGAATCTGTCCTCAAAATGCACAAAATTTTGCGTTTCCAGCGAATTATCAGCGTTTTTTCTGAGTTTCGTTGAGAAATTTTTGATTCTGTAAATCTGCTCAGAAGCAAGATTTTTCTTCGGAAATGTGTTATATGGCAGAATCTAGCTCCAAATACATCGTATTTCGTGGTTTTAGAGTGCTATCCGTAGATTTACAAACTTTGGAATAAGTCGAAATCACGCTTTTCCGGGAAGATTTTCACAATCAAAAAGATCATATTCCTATTCAGGAACTCATAATATGTATGAATCCATCAACAAAAACAACATATCTCGTATTTTCAGAGCGCTATGTGCAGTTATATGAAGTTTGAAATGAGTCAAAATTACCACATTCTCAGCGGTTTCAAAGTATCGCAAATCACATAAATCTATCCAATACAACACAATACGCATGAATCTGTCCTCAAATGCACAAAATTTGGCGTTTCCAGCGGGTTATCAGCTTTTTTTCTGAGTTTCGTTGAGAGATTTTTGATTTTGTAAATCTGATCAGAAGCAAGATTTTGCTTCAGAAATGCGTTATATGGCAGAATCCAGCACCAAATACATCGTATTTCGTGGTTTTAGAGTGCTATTCGTAGTTTTACAAACTTTGAAATAAGTCGAAATCACGCTTTTCCGGGAAGATTTTCACAATCAAAAAGTCCATATTCCTATTCAGGAACTCATAATATGTATGAATCCATCAACAAAAACATCGTATCTCGTGTTTTCAGAGCGCTATCTGCAGTTATATGAAGTTTGAAATAAGTCAAAATTACCACATTCTCAGCGGTTTCAAAGTATCGCAAATCACATAAATCTATCCAATACAACATAACACGCATGAATCCGTCCTCAAATGCACAAAATTTTGCGTTTCCAGCGAGTTATCGGCGTTTTTTCTGAGTTTCGTTGAGAAATTTTTGATTCTGTAAATCTGCTCAGAAGCAAGATTTTGCTTCAGAAATACGTTATATGGCAGAATCTAGCACCAAATACATCATATTTCGTGTTTTTAGAGTGCTATTCGCAGTCTTACAAACTTCGGAATGAGTCGAAATCACGCTTTTCCGGGCAGATTTTCACAATCAAAAAGTTCATATTCCTATTCAAGAACTCATAATATGTATGAATCCATCAACAAAAACATCATATCTTGTGTTTTCAGAGCGCTATCTGCAGTTATATGAAGTTTGAAATAAGTCAAAATTACCACATTCTCAGCGGTTTCAAAGTATCGCAAATTACATAAATCTATCCAATACAACATAATACGCATGAATCCGTCCTCAAATGCAAAAAAAATTGCGTTTCCAGCGAGTTATCAGCGCTTTTTCTGTTTCGTTGAGAAATTTTTGATTCTTTAAATCTGCTCAGAAGCAAGATTTTGCTTCAGAAATGCGTTATATGGCAGAATCTAGCACCAAATACATCATATTTTGTGTTTTTAGAGTGTTATTCGCAGTTTTACAAACTTTGGAATAAGTCGGAATCACGCTTTTCCGGGAAGATTTTCACAATCAAAAAGTCCATATTCCTATTCAGGAACTCATAATATGTATGAATCCATCAACAAAAACATCATATCTCGTGTTTTCAGAGCGCTATCTGCAGTTATATGAAGTTTGAAATAAGTCAAAATTACCACATTCTCAGCGGTTTCAAAGTATCGCAAATCAAATAAATCTATCCAATACAACATTATACGCAGGAATCCGTCCTCAAATGCAAAAAATTTTGCGTTTCCAGCGAGTTATCAGCGCTTTTTTCTGTTTCGTTGAGAAATTTTTGATTCTTTAAATCTGCTCAGAAGCAAGATTTTGCTTCAGAAATGCGTTATATGGCAGAATCTAGCACCAAATACATCATATTTCGTGTTTTTAGAGTGCTATTCGCAGTTTCACAAACTTTGGAATTAGTCGAATTCACGCTTTTCCGGGCAGATTTTCACAATCAAAAAGTTCATATTCCTTTTCAGGAACTCATAATATGTATGAATCCATCAACAAAAACATCATATCTCGTGTTTTCAGAGCGCTATCTGCAGTTATATGAAGTTTGAAATAAGTCAAAATTACCACATTCTCAGCGGTTTCAAAGTATCGCAAATCACATAAATCTATTCAATACAACATAATACGCATGAAGCCGTCCTCAAATGCAAAAAATTTTGCGTTTCCAGCGAGTTATCAGCGTTTTTTCTGTTTCGTTGAGAAATTTTTGATACTTTAAATCTGCTCAGAAGCAAGATTTTGCTTCAGAAATGCGTTATATGGCAGAATCTAGCACCAAATACATCATATTTCGTGTTTTTAGAGTGCTATTCGCAGTTTTACAAACTTTGGAATAAGTCGAAATCACGCTTTTCCGGGCAGATTTTCACAATCAAAAAGTTCATATTCCTATTCAGGAACTCATAATATGTATGAATCCATCAACAAAAACATCATATCTCGTGTTTTCAGAGCGCTATCTGCAGTTATATGAAGTTTGAAATAAGTCAAAATTACCACATTCTCAGCGGTTTCAAAGTATCGCAAATCACATAAATCAATCCAATACAACATAATACGCATGAATCCGTCCTCAAATGCACAAATTTTTGCGTTTCCAGCGAGTTATCAGCGTTTTTTCTGAGTTTCGTTGAGAAATTTTTGATTCTGTAAATCTGCTCAGAAGCAAGATTTTGCTTCAGAAATGCGTTATATGGCAGAATCTAGCACCAAATACTTCATATTTTGTGTTTTTAGAGTGTTATCCGCAGTTTTACAAACTTTGGGAATAAGTCGAAATCACGCTTTCCCGGGAAGATTTTCATAATCAAAAAATTCATATTCCTATTCAGGAACTCATAATATGTATGAATCCATCAACAAAAACATCATATCTCGTGTTTTCAGAGCGCTATCTGCAGTTATATGAAGTTTGAAATAAGTCAAAATTACCACATTCTCAGCGGTTTCAAAGTATCGCAAATCACATAAATCTATCCAATACAACATAATACGCATGAATCTGTCCTCAAATGCACAAAATTTTGCGTTTCCAGCGAGTTATCAGCGTTTTTTCTGAGTTTCGTTGAGAAATTTTTGATTCTGTAAATCTGCTCAGAAGCAAGATTCTGCTTTAGAAATGCGTTATATGGCAGAATCTAGCACCAAATACATCATATTTTGTTTTTTTAGAGTGCTATTCGCAGTTTTACAAACTTTGGAATAAGTCGAAATCACGCTTTCCCGGGAAGATTTCCACAATCAAAAAGTTCATATTCCTATTCAGGAACTTATAATATGTATAAATCCATCAACTAAAACATCATATCTCGTGTTTTCAGAGCGCTATCTGCAGTTATATGAAGTTTGAAATAAGTCAAAATTACCACATTCTCAGGGGTTTCAAAGTATCGCAAATCACATAAATCTTCCCAATACAACATAATACGCATGAATCCGTCCTCAAATGCGGAAAATTTTGCGTTTCCAGCGAGTTATCAGCGTTTTTTCTGTTTCGTTGAGAAATTTTTGATTCTTTAAATCTACTCAGAAGCAAGATTTTGCTTCAGAAATGCGTTATATGGCAGAATCTAGCACCAAATACATCATATTTCGTGTTTTTAGAGTGCTATTCGCAGTTCTACAAACTTTGGAATAAGTCGAAATCACGCTTTTTCGGGCAGATTTTCACAATCAAGAAGTTCATATTCCTATTCAGGAACTCATAATATGTATGAATCCATCAACAAAAACATCATATCTCGTGTTTTCAAAGCGCTATCTGCAGTTATATGAAGTTTGAAATAAGTCAAAATTACCACATGCTCAGCGGTTTCAAAGTATCGCAAATCACATGAATCTATCCAATACAACATAATACGCATGAATCTGTCCTCAAATGCACAAAATTTTGCGTTTCCAGCGAGTTATCAGCGTTTTTTCTGAGTTTCGTTAAGAAATTTTTGATTCTGTAAATCTGCTCAGAAGCAAGATTCTGCTTTAGAAATGCGTTATATGGCAGAATCTAGCACCAAATACATCATATTTCGTGTTTTTAGAGTGCTATTCGCAGTTTTACAAACTTTGGAATAAGTCGAAATCACGCTTTCCCGGGAAGGTTTTCACAATCGAAAAGTTCATATTCCTATTCAGGAACTCATAATATGTATGAATCCATCAACAAAAACATCATATCTTGTGTTTTCAGAGCGCTATCTGCAGTTATATGAAGTTTGAAATAAGTCAAAATTACCACATTCTCAGCGGTTTCAAAGTATCGCAAATCACATAAATCTATCCAATACAACATAATACGCATGGATCCGTCCTCAAATGCACAAAATTCTGCGTTTCCAGCGAGTTATCAGCGTTTTTTCTGAGTTTCGTAGAGAAATTTTTGATTCTATAAATCTGCTCAGAAGCAAGATTCTGCTTCAGAAATGCGTTATATGGCAGAATCTAGCACCATATACATCATATTTCGTGTTTTTAGAGTGCTATTCGCAGTTTAACAAACTTTAGAATAAGTCGAAATCACGCTTTTCCGGGCAGATTTTTACAATCGAAAAGTTCATATTTCTATTCAGTTACTCATAATATGTATGAATCCATCAACAAAAACATCATATCTCGTGTTTTCAGAGCGCTATCTGCAGTAATATGAAGTTTGAAATAAGTCAAAATTACCACATTCTCAGCGGTTTCAAAGTATCGCAAATCACATAAATCTATCCAATACAACATAATACGCATGAATCTGTCCTCAAATGCACAAAATTTTGCGTTTCCAGCGAGTTATCAGCGTTTTTTCTGAGTTTCGTTGAGAAATTTTTGATTCTGTAAATCTGCTCAGAAGCAAGATTCTGCTTTAGAATTCCTTTTTATGGCAGAATCTAGCACCAAATACATCATATTTTGTGTTTTTAGAGTGCTATTCGCAGTTTTACAAACTTTGGAATTAGTCGAAATCACGCTTTCCCGGGAAGATTTTCACAATCAAAAAGTTCATATTCCTATTCAGGAACTCATAATATGTATGAATCCATCAACAAAAACATCATATCTTGTGTTTTCAGAGCGCTATCTGCAGTTATATGAAGTTTGAAATAAGTCAAAATTACCACATTCTCAGCGGTTTCAAAGTATCGCAAATCACATAAATCTATCCAATACAACATAATACGCATGAATCCGTCCTCAAATGCACAAAATTTTGCGTTTCCAGCGAGCTATCAGCGTTTTTTCTGAGTTTCGTTGAGAAATTTTTGATTCTGTAAATCTGCTCAGAAGCAAGATTTTGCTTCAGAAATGCGTTATATGGCAGAATCTAGCACCAAATACATCATATTTTGTGTTTTTAGAGTGCTATTCGCAGTTTTACAAACTTTGGAATAAGTCGGAATCACGCTTTTCCGGGAAGATTTTCACAATCAAAAATTTCATATTCCTATTTAGGAACTCATAATATGTATGAATTCTTCAACAAAAACATCATATTTCGTGTTTTCAGAGCGTTATCTGCAGTTATATGAAGTTTGAAATAAGTCAAAATTACCACATTCCCAGCGGTTTCAAAGTATCGCAAATCACATAAATCTATCCAATACAACATAATACGCATGAATCTGTCCTCAAATGCACAAATTTTGCGTTTCCAGCGAGTTATCAGCGTTTTTTCTGAGTTTCGTTGAGAAATTTTTGATTCTCTAAATCTGCTCAGAAGCAAGATTCTGCTTAAGAAATGCGTTATATGGCAGAATCTAGCACCAAATACATCATATTTCATGTTTTTAGAGTGCTATTCGCAGTTTTACAAACTTTGGAATAAGTCGAAATCACGCTTTCCCGGGGAGAATTTCACAATCAAAAAGTTTATATTCCTATTCAGGAACTCATAATATGTATGAATCCATCAACAAAAACATCATATCTCGTGTTTTCAGAGCGCTATCTGCAGTTATATGAAGTTTGAAATACGTCAAAATTACCACATTCCCAGCGGTTTCAAAGTATCGCAAATCACATAAATCTATCCAATACAACATAATACGCATGAATCTGTCCTCAAATGCACAAAATTTTGCGTTTCCAGCGAGTTATCAGCGTTTTTTCTGAGTTTCGTTGAGAAATTTTTGATTCTTTGAATCTGCTCAGAAGCAAGATTTTGCTTCAGAAATGCGTTATATGGCAGAATCTAGCACCAAATACATCATATTTCGTGTTTTTAGAGTGCTATTCGCAGTTTTACAAACTTTGGAATAAGTCGAAATCTCGCTTTTCCGGGCAGATTTTCACAATCAAAAAGTTCATATTCCTATTCGGGAACTCATAATATGTATGAATCCATCAACAAAAACATCATATCTCGTGTTTTCAGAGCGCTATCTGCAGTTATATGAAGTTTGAAATAAGTCAAAATTACCACATTCTCAGCGGTTTCAAAGTATCGCAAATCACATAAATCTATCAAATACAACATAATACGCATGAATCCGTCCTCAAATACACAAAATTTTGCGTTTTCAGCGAGTTATCAGCGTTTTTTCTGAGTCTCGTTGAGAAATTTTTGATTCTGTACATCTGCTCAGAAGCAAGATTTTGCTTCAGAAATGCGTTATATGGCAGAATCTAGCACCAAATACATCATATTTCGTGTTTTTAGAGTGCTATTCGCAGTTTTACAAACTTTGGAATAAGTCGAAATCACGCTTTCCCGGGAAGATTTTCACAATCAAAAAGTTCATATTCCTATTCAGGAACTCATAATATGTATGAATCCATCAACTAAAACATCATATCTCGTGTTTTCAGAGCGCTATCTGCAGTTAAATGAAGTTTGAAATAAGTCAAAATTACCACATTCTCAGGGGTTTCAAAGTATCGCAAATCACATAAATCTTTCCAATACAACATAATACGCATGAATCCGTCCTCAAATGCGAAAAATTTTGCGTTTCCAGCGAGTTATCAGCGTTTTTTCTGTTTCGTTGAGAAATTTTTGATTCTTTAAATCTACTCAGAAGCAAGATTTTGCTCCAGAAATGCGTTATATGGCAGAATCTAGCACCAAATACATCATATTTCGTGTTTTTAGAGTGCTATTCGCAGTTTTACAAACTTTGGAATAAGTCGAAATCACGCTTTTTCGGACAGATTTTCACAATCAAGAAGTCCATATTCCTATTTAGGAACTCATAATATGTATGAATCCATTAACAAAAACATCATATCTCGTGTTTTCAGAGCGCTATCTGCAGTTATATGAAGTTTGAAATAAGTCAAAATTACCACATGCTCAGCGATTTCAAAGTATCGCAAATCACATAAATCTATCCAATACAACATAATACGCATGAATCTGTCCTCAAATGCACAAAATTTTGCGTTTCCAGCGAGTTATCAGCGTTTTTTCTGAGTTTCGTTAAGAAATTTTTGATTCTGTAAATCTGCTCAGAAGCAAGATTCTGCTTTAGAAATGCGTTATATGGCAGAATCTAGCACCAAATACATCATATTTCGTGTTTTTAGAGTGCTATTCGCAGTTTTACAAACTTTGGAATAAGTCGAAATCACGCTTTCCCGGGAAGATTTTCACAATCAAAAAGTTCATATTCCTATTCAGGAACTCATAGTATGTATGAATCCATCAACAAAAACATCATATCTTGTGTTTTCAGAGCGCTATCTGCAGTTATATGAAGTTTGAAATAAGTCAAAATTACCACATTCTCAGCGGTTTCAAAGTATCGCAAATCACATAAATCTATCCAATACAACATAATACGCATGAATCCGTCCTCAAATGCACAAAATTCTGCGTTTCCAGCGAGTTATCAGCGTTTTTTCTGAGTTTCGTTGAGAAATTTTTGATTCTATAAATCTGCTCAGAAGCAAGATTCTGCTTTAGAAATGCGTTATATGGCAGAATCTAGCACCATATAAATCATATTTCGTGTTTTTAGAGTGCTATTCGCAGTTTAACAAACTTTAGAATAAGTCGAAATCACGCTTTTCCGGGCAGATTTTTACAATCGAAAAGTTCATATTTCTATTCAGTTACTCATAATATGTATGAATCCATCAACAAAAACATCATATCTCGTGTTTTCAGAGCGCTATCTGCAGTAATATGAAGTTTGAAATAAGTCAAAATTACCACATTCTCAGCGGTTTCAAAGTATCGCAAATCACATAAATCTATCCAATACAACATAATACGCATGAATCTGTCCTCAAATGCACAAAATTTTGCGTTTCCAGCGAGTTATCAGCGTTTTTT